>JAVQJF010090582.1:0-26107 GCA_036023855.1 Gadopsis marmoratus
CCTGCGTTCTATTTTCTACTCTTTTTCTTCAACGCTTCTGTTTTTTCTGTTTGATTTGGTATTCATCTGTGAAGTGAGCCTCCCTCACACACACACACACACACACACACACACACACACACACACACACACACACACACACACAAGTCAAACAGGGTAAACATTTAAACAGGCCCTGTGTTGAGATGTAGCTGATGAATGTGTGAGACAATCTGGTTGGGTTTACAATCTGCTCCTGATGCATTATGGGATAGGTCCTCCTCCACCCCCATCAGAGGGATCACATATCAGCCTGTTGGAAAATGGATGCTGGCTTTAAAACCAACACTCAGGCTCTCACACACGCACACACACAGGGTTAGGGCATGTCTGGTGGTAGTGGCGCTTACACAACGTTGTTAAAGTGTAAGTCTGGTGATTTCCTTATTGGCAATAAATTCAATGAAGAGACTGAAACCACCAGTCAGCTTATCTGACTAAAAAGTAGTGTTTGTGTATAAAAGCCTGATAAAGCTTATTCCTCTCATTACAAACACATCAATGATGTTGTTTCATTACGATCAAGATGGACACTGTAGTTTATTTTTTCTCGGGGGGGGGGGGGGGGAGTAAATCTGCAAATCTGTAAAAAAATGTTTTGTCAAGTTCAACTTTGGTGAACTTTTATATGTGAATTGTGATTTTCACCAATAGCAAGCTGTCTTGACAGGCTTGACTTATAAACTAATGAATAAGCTATAATTTGTGTGTCATTATTCAGTTTTATTTAACCTTCTCTGTCAGGGTATTAACTGCTCAACAAGAGACATGGTTTACAGACTGTTATGAGACAGGATTTGATGCTACAAATGCGTATTTCGAATAAACGTGTGTGTGAACATATTGTCCTGTTAGCATGTTTGTTATCTCAGTCGCTGACTGACAGTTAAAAAGCTATCTAGCTAGCCTTTTCCCTCTTCAATAACTCTTTATTATATGGAATAATGTACGATCGTGAGATGCTAGAAGGGAGTCAATGACCAGTATAGAGTAAATAGAAGAAGCTTATCGTGACTGACCCGTGCTAGCATGTTCCCGGCAGGCTAGCGTCTTAGCTGTTAGCTCGACAGCTACTGTAGTTAACCAACCATCTGTGAGGAGTCCCTGCATATTACCAAGCTTCTAGAATCACATATTTTGTGTTTTTCTGTGGGGACCAGGGCGTTACTCATTGCTATTTGGTGTTTTTGTTGTAATATTGACACCAAGACAAATATAGAATTACCTTTTTAAGTTTGATCCACTGTCTACATTCAGTATCATCCATACGCTTTTTTTGTTGGACACTTGATGTGGTTTTGCCTGACAGCATACATCTGCACCATGAAGGTGTAGCACGTCTAGCAGCCTGCAATTGAGGTATTCTCTCTCCCTTTTTCTCTCCATCGGTCTCTCTCTGTCTCTGCTCGCTGGGCTGCTGACACACAGGAGGATGACGGGTCAGCAGGAATGACTGCAGTATAACTGGAGCTGGGCAGGGCTTTACTGAACAGCCTGTCTGCTCCTCCTCCATATGGTACCATCTTTGTCACACATAACAACACGCACACCCACACACACGCAGACACACCCTAAGTCATTCCCACTAAGCCACTGCAGGAGGAGGAGGAGGGCATTGCTTGCGATGCACAATGGTTTGATGGCTGGTCTGTGACCCACACGCAACGGTGTGCGCGTGTTGGTAGTAGTTGTGTAAAGGGAGAAGAAGCAGTGGGAGGAGGAACCATGTGTCCCTGCCTAAGTGAATTAGACTGTACCAGGCTGTTGAGCTACAAGATGCTGCTGCTGAGAGGATGAGGTCTTGTTTAGTGGAAATCCTCACAAAGGGGCAGGAAAGTGTGGAAGGACAGCAGCATATCTCCCTGCGCCAGCCAGCATGGCCCTGGCCCACATAACAGGGGATCTCAATAGTCAACCAATCAGTGAAGCACAGTTTGTCACCATTTTGTCAACCATATCCAGACAGCCAGCCGGTTCACCATTCAGCTTGTCAATCAGTCTCCTAGTTATAGAGCTGAACCATTTAGCCGAATAATTGATTATAATGTGATTTATAATAATAAAATGTGCTGGTTCTAACTGTTCAAATGTGAATATTTGCTGGTTTTCTTAATCGTCTATGAAAGTAAACGGACTATATTAACAATTGTGGTTAGACAAAAACAAAGTGGTTAGAACAATTTGAAGACATGTGAACATATTTTTTATTTTTAAAAAAAATCCAACATTCAAAGAGGTTTTACGTTGGATTTAAAGATATTCTTTTACAATCTCAATAAACAAAAACAAAAAAAAGCAGAGGAGCAGCTAATATCAAATTATTATTTGGAATTTCTGCTTTATAGTCTATTTATTTGTTTAGGTACTGGGGGAAGTGTGTAGGTTTTAGGTATTAATTTCACTACACACACAGAAGATCTCAAAAATGAAAGCGCAAAGATTTTTGCCCTCAGTTTTTTTTCTTTCAACTTTCACAATTGATCTTGTCACTGGGTGACAGTCAGTCAGTGGGTTAGTTGGTCATCCAGCTTCTCATTCAGTCGCTGTTTTTTCAGCCCCCTTTTACACCATGAACCCATTTTGTCAGCCAATAAACTTGGTATTCAGTCTGTCAACTAGGGATTAGGTCTACTTGTTAGTCACTCTGTCAGTTGAAATATACAACTGAATAAATGTAGGCTGTAAGCTGATTACATTGTTATATTTATTTTTTATATTCTGCACCCCATTGAGTTTTTATATGCAAATACCTTGCTGTTTACAGAAATGGATAATCCAGAGTACTAAATCTGAAAACCCTAACAATTTTGGCTTGGATATTACGTTGATAGTTATTTCCATTTATGTTAATATGAATGAAAAGCGTTGAGTGTTAATTTCATGTAAATTCCACATCCTGATTAAACCCTGACTTGCTTTAATAAATGTCATATTCAGAATATAAGTATTCATGTCATTGCAGTCAGTATGGGTGCCCTATGCTGTTATTCAGTCAATAGTAAAAGAAATAAAAAACTAACAAAAAACAAACATTCTACTTTTCAAGCAGCTCATGACTTCAAAAACACAAAAGTCAGATTATCATGTAATGACTCCACCGCTCTGCCACACTCTGTGCCTGTATTCTGCTTTATTTTTGGATTCAGAGCATTCTCCATTCACTTTCTCAATGTTACACAAGCACTTTAGATCAAGTCAGCGCAGCGTGCAGTGATAAGGAGGAGGAAGGGAAGGCGAAGGGGAATATATATATGAACTCTAATGGAGCTGTTAAAGCTTCGTGTAATGCTTGAATTCCTGCACACCCTTGAGAGGGTTGAAGTCCATATGCACCTCCGTTTCCTGCATGGACACACTGTATATGAATATAAATGGAGCTCTCTACCAGGGTTCAGGCTTACATTTTGCTCTAGTAGCCTTGTAAGGCCTGTGGCTCGTTACACTACAGGCGCCAAGACAGTTTTTACTTGAACACATTTAGTGTTTCCGCTGTAGGGCTGTGTTTCCATGTCTTTTTGCTTTCTAGGGGCCTTTTTCTGTACCTACTGGTGCCGTTCATGGGAACAGGCAAACATGCCACACAATACATAACTGTGTCGTCATGTTCTCACCCGTGGGATTTCTCCCTCGGTGAAGGAATGAAAGTCCATTTTTCTGTTTATTAAATCTTGATTCCTGAAAGACTGACTGGCACATTGAGCTTGTGACAATGACCTGGCTGACAACAAGATGATTGTTTTGCGAGATGATAAGTGGCCTATGTGTTTTCTGTCATAAGACATGGCAATATTAGTTTTTATGTTGTTTTTTTTAAAAGCACTATTCGGCGTAACCTTGACTGTTACCAATGATATAACCTGTAACTTCTAGTTAGGTGAATAACACTTTGAGCTTTCAAGGTCTCCAAACGGTCCACAGACTCACGTCTTTAGCCAAGAGCATGAAACGTAGATGTGACGTGAAGCTTAAATGTAACGTGTCATTCATGTTTTTGTTTTTGTTCAGAACCGTGAGCTGCAGATCATGAGAAAGTTGGACCACTGCAACATAGTCCGCCTGCGCTACTTCTTCTACTCCAGTGGAGACAAGGTCAGTTGCTTCTTCTTCTTCTTCTTCACCTGCTTGTCTGAGGTTTGTCTGCGTAATGAATTGTCCTTAATGCCACACAAGTAGCGTTGTGGGCATTTTCCTGTAGGAGTTTGACTACGCCGAAATGAAATGTTCTTCGAGCACTCTAAGGCAGAGCAAGGAAAAGCGTATATTAAGTCTTTATTTAAGTGTGCGTGAAAGCTGTTTACAACACAGACCTGTTTCAACTTCACAGGGAGTTTTCATCGGAGTGATAAACAGATTTATTACTAATAGTACACTATATTATGTTGGAAATAAAAAATGTTTCCATCATGTAAAGTAATGGCTACAGATCCAAAGAAGACGTTTATTTTGTATATATATATATATATATAAACTACAGTTCCCTCTGCAACAACCTCTTTCCAAATGGTTATCTCCTCCAGTTGGCTGTTATTGAACTGGCAACATATTCTATTCCTTCTACCCTTATTGCAAGTCGTCCACTAAATATATTCAAGGACAGGCAAAACAATACATACAGATCAGACCTTTGTGATATGACAGTGTATGGATGCCTCATGCTTACATTCATAGGTCTCTGCCATTCATCTTTTTCTTTTAGGTGGAAGGTAACTGTTGACAAACTTGTCCTTGACAATAGAAGCACACTGTAAGGCATTATGGGAGGTTCAGAAAAAAGAAACTATTTTATGTGAATTTTATCTGAGAATATCCCAATTGGATCTCTACTGTTATTAATTTGTTGAGCCTGATTACTGTAACGCATCACTAGCTACATTCCAGACCACAATTAATCAATTATTTGGCATATTACAGGTGAAATAGCTGTTAAATGCACGCATTTTCTTGATTGCCTGAAAAGAGGCGGAAAAGGCCATTGCTCTGCCTAAGCGTAACTAAAGAATATTTGTTATGCTTGCTTTTTATCTTCAACAGCACCTTAAGGTTCCTGGGGCTTACTGTGTGTTTATGTGATTGAGCACTTGGCTTCAATCAGAGTTGTAAAATAATTTAGTTTTCTGCCACATTCAAGACTAAGTGCAATGATTATAATCACAATATCTAACAAAGTAATTAACTTGAAAATTTTTGCTGTTCTCTCTTTCGTTTTCCTGGAACTTTTTTGCCTCTTTCATCTTTTCTTTTTTTATGTTGCCTGTGTTGCCTTTTGCGCTCTCTGCCTGTCAGCTGCACCATCTCTCGTCACATGTCTTTGCACACAAATTCGCACACACAATACTTTGTGACGGGGAAGTCCCCCTCTCTGAATGTGGCCGGGCTCGCTGTCGACCATTGGAGGTCCCCCTGGAGACTACGAGGCTGGACTATGTCATTTAAGTAGCCGACAAGCGGTCAGAGGGCCATGTGTCAAATATACACACGTGACCTTTGCACACACACACTGCTGGGAATATATCCTGGACACTGCAGTCAGGAATGCTTCCATGTTGCACACCTATTGAGGCCAAGCAAATCTGCGGGGGATTATAGGGGAGAGGTGATGGCGGGTGGGAGGAGAGACGACTGAGCGATGGATAGGGGACATCTATATGCCAGAGCGTATCTGTTAATTATAGTCTCACCCGAGCACTTCCCACCCCCCTGCTTGATGCCATGTGCTCACCGAGGAGCTCTGGAACCACTGCTAGTTCTTGGTACACTGACACCATGACAGCGGTGACTCACAAAAAGGACCATACACATTCCCAACTTTACTTTTGCAATCACAGGATGTTATTTTTTATAATCCACAGCTTTTGTTTAACTCCTTTATTGCTTTTACTGTTGCACCTTTTTACCCCCCGACGTGCTCCCTTTCATGTATCCATTTCTTCTCCCTCCTCTTCTTCTCCCCCACACTGTATCACCCAAGGCTAATTATGGAGACTGGCACCATGTTGTTGGTATGGGGATTTACCACCCAATAACCCAGGGTGAGAAAAGAGGTGGGGGGGGGGCGGGAGTGAAGTAGGGAAAAGGTAATGTCATCCGAATATGGACGTTAGTGGACGGATGGAGAGTTGCAGACAAGTTGCTGGATAGATGACATGTGTATAGAAGCAGAGGGTGAGGCAGAGATAAGACGAGGTGAGGTCAGGTGTGTGTAGGAGCAGCTGGTGACTGATGGAAAGGTTCATGCCGGGTGCAGCTGTGAGCCAGGCTAGGACTCCTGCTACTGTAGCTGTCAGCATGTGCACAGGTAGTCTTATGTAACTGCTGGCATGTGGTGTGCTTAACACACACACTGTGCTTTTGCTTTTACCCTTTAACCACCAATATAATACTGTTCAAACAGAAGGCCACAGGTCTAAACAGCGTAGGCAGGGAGGCAAATAGCGGCTTGACTTCAAAATATCTCACTTGCAACGATAGCGCACGGAAGACGTTCAGCTGACAAGAGTTGCCGTTCGCCAACGCTGCTTCACAAGATCACATCTGTGTGCACGCACAAAAGCAGACCATTCTTACCAGCATGTTATGAAGCTATGAAGTTTTTTTTGTTGTTGTAACAGCATAATACAATAATTAAGTTTAATTAATTAATTAATAGGTAGGTTAGTAGGTTAATTGTAGGTCTGAGGCCGTTGGTAATCCAACCTTGAGTGGATACGGACTGCCCGAGCAGTTCTTCTGTGCTGACACCTTTTTGTCAGCTTTTGAGCAGAACTGATGACCCTCAGGATTCACTACCACCAGGTTCACTGTGTGCCAGTTCATTTTAATTTGTGGTAATTTGATTGATTAATAATTGCTACATTTTTTTCACAATATGGACCACAAAAGCTGAATATAAACTGAAATTCTAAGGCCCTGTCTCAAAATCTGGGTTAACATCTAGTCTCAAATCCTTTAATTTTGCTTTGTGTTTACATAGTGCTTATTTCCCAAAAAAAAAGTGCCTCACCTGAATAATATTCCAGACTTGTTGTACGGGTTGGTTTCTGGGGCTCTAGTAAAGAATACTGAAGCTGCCTCCTACATGATGGTCACTTGAAGACGACAGGGTACTTACACACTGCACACAGAATAAGGGAAAGGTGGTGGGGTGGGCCCACAGCTTGTTTTTGCCCCAGGGCCCTCCTCCGTCCCTCGCCATCCCAATGAAGCTCTTCCAACGTACTAACACAAACGCACAAATACAGATGACAGCAGACAGGCTGTAGTTGAACAGTATTGCTTCCGAGTAATGATCCAGGCCTGGTGAGAAGTCGGTGGAGCTGCAGGATCTGCCAGTGAGAGACAAGTGAGACTTTAGGGTAATACCTGATGTATATCTCTGGCTGTGGCCCCTGCACACGTTTCTTGAAGTGCAAGCACAAACCCACATGCCAATATAAGCTTGTGGAAACTGACATTTCATACTTGATATTACATATTGCACAGATTCCATCAATCTCCTTCTCTTACACAACGGAGCGTGGTGACTGATAGCTGAGCCAGTTGTTCAGGTGCAAGCGTTTTTTTCTCAGCAAATTGGAGGCTGAATTATGTAGCCGGGGGTGAGCAGGGAGCCAATCGGATTGGCTAACCATCTGGGAGCAGGCCAAGGAAGTGGCTTTGTAGTGAGGCAGGAAGTGAGTCATCGCTGTTGCTAGGCTAAATATAGCTTTGGTGGCGCTAGCAGGAGGTGGAGTGGGCCCTCTAGTCGTCACAAATGTTATCAATGGCAGTTGTGCTAGTGGCACACACACACACACACACACACACACACACACGCGCGCACACGGCTCGAGGAGAGAGACACGCGGAGAAAAGAGTGTTAGGGAGGAGGCCAGTGACAGGTGAGTGTAAAGGAAGCTACCTATGTCTGAGGGAAACGCTGCTCATCGCCACTGATATCACAGTCAGTCTGGGAGCTCATCTCGGGCCCAGCTGCTGGTGTTGATGCTCTCTGGTGCTGCCCTCTCAAACGTTTAGTGACCACAAAACACATTATGCTACAGATATTTTTTCTATGCGCTGGTATGACTCAAAACCAATTAACACTCTTGGCTACAGAGCGGTGAGGGGGCCATCTTCACCCTTCCAACCAGCGATAGCAGATGAACCCGTCATGTTGGGTGTACAAATAGTGCAGTTTATGACTGGATTAGAAGTCACTTAAACAGAGCAAATCCCCATGTGTGAAAAACCACAATAAATCACTGCAGGTGAGCTGTGTAATATCTAATACCAGACTTATCCTTTGAATGCTGGTGAGGGAATAAAGACTAGAATAAATACTCTTATTCTGGTGATCGTGTGATGATTAAATCAGCCCAAAAAGCTCTACTAGTGTCCATGGATCCAGCCTGTTGCCATCCCATCATCCAGCCCTTAAACCTGCCAAAGTGTGGCTGAAGGCCCAGCTGCTCCTCCTAACAAAACGTCAGGGACGGACAGGCTTGCTGTGAATGTGGGATCTGAGATCCTTTGTAAATATTTCTAGATGCGAAGCACCTTTCTAGCGTCACAAACCGTTTCACTTCAGTACGAGCTGTGACTGTGATTTCCAGTCTCGGAACAATGGATTCACAAGAAACAGCCGTTGACTCTGTGCTTGCTAACTCTGGTCAGAATCAAAGGAAAAGGGAAGTCCTAGAATAATTTGGTGGAGAAGTCTCCAGTACGACATCCTTTCAGGGTCAGAGTGCTCCGGAGCTGAACCTCGCCCTCCAACACTGGCCTCGTCCAACCAGGAAATGAGGAAATGATATCACTGTCTGCGGCCACTGTTGAAGTACAGAAAATGACGCATGGTTGTGCATTTCCGGCCCTCAGGGGAAGAGTCCTATACAATGGATCCCCAGTTAGTCTGCGGGAAAAAAAAAAAAATCAGTTACATCAGCTCACAAACAGCTTCTTCTTCTTCACAGCTAAGGAGAGAAATTGCAGACAGAGAGAGGGAAGAGGAGAAGGGGCGGGAAGACAACAGTCTTCAGAATAAACTGACATATCAAGCAGCTGGCATGTGCATTTGTAGATCATGAATGTGATTTTTTTTATTATTTATTTTTATTGTTGGGATTTTCTAGTCCCATTCAACTGTTTTTCTTGACATTGCAAACTGTAATAGATTTTTTTGTTATACTATTCTGGTGTGTGTGTGTGTGTGTGTGTCTGACCTCTATTTTCATGTCCTTGCTTCTCTCCAACAGAAGGATGAAGTGTATCTGAATTTGGTTCTGGATTACGTTCCTGAGACTGTCTACAGAGTGGCCAGACACTACAGCCGAGCCAAACAGACTCTGCCCATGGTTTATGTCAAGGTGTGTGTGTGTGTGTGTGTGTCCACAACCATCATGGCAAGAAGTGGTGCACTCCACTTTATTAACAAGACGATATTTAATCAAACTCCCAAAAACTATGTATTCCATAACTTGTTACAGCATCATTACTATCTCATTAGTGTGTCATGAAAATGCCCCCTCAGGTATTTTTTTGTGACTTTTGGTTCAACGTATTTTTTTGGGTGACATTTTTCTACGGAGTTATTTACACTAAAAGTAAGAAGATCATTCTGTAAAAAGTTGATTTTAAAATGAATAAAAGTAAGTATATTATATCCAAAGCATGTAATAAACAAAAGTCTGTCATTTGTGCTTCATTGTCTTAGTCTAAGCCGCTTCTGGGTATAGGAGCGTGTTTTAACTTACACTATATTTCATTTATTTGAGTTTCATTAACTTTCTAAAAATAAACCGATTCTTCTTGCTTTAATGGGAAAGAAAACATTATGCAGGTCTCGGGTTAAAAAAGAAATGTCACAATATCATTTGAACAACAACGTAGGCAAAAGTAAAAGAGTGATCAGACCTCTTCATGTTACCCACTGTGCTGTATGTTTCGGATTTCTCTGTGTAAAAGCCGTTTTGTTTGTTTGCACGCTGGGTACACAGATCAGTTTCCACTTTTCCAGTATTTCTCTGGCTGTGACAGACATGTGAAAGAAATGGGAGAATAATTTGCGAAGGCAAAAACCTCACTGCACATTGCTGCCCATCGCTTCAGTCTAAATGATTTTTTTATCTCAGTAATTGAAGAAACACCTACAGCGTCCACCCACAGACTCACAGTTACCTTTCGAACTACACACACCATTCTAAATATTCGGTAGCACAGGAAATGTGGGAGGAGAGTACCTCGCACGTATGAAGCATTTTTTGTGAGATGCTTCAAAGAATAACTGAATTGTATAAGATTCATATATTCATATATTAAGATATAAGATTCATGTATAAGATGCCTCCTGCTTTCATTTTAAATTCTGTGTTTTAACAGAGGTAAATGATAGATAAACATTTGGTGCATGAAGAACGTAATACGTTTTTGTATACATGCCCAATTTCACCCGTTTCTGATTGAATCTGAGGAACAGGCCTTGCAGAAACGTGTTTTATGTTATTTCTGCCAGGCGTGTTGTTAACAAGGTTCAGGAGTTCTATGGGGCCGTGTGAGACGCTGTAGTCTAAACATTTTCTGATGCACATAAGATGTTATGTACCTGAAATTGATTCTTGCGTGGTTGTTTCTAAACCCTTTGTTGTTGTTTCTTTGTGTAGTTGTACATGTATCAGCTGTTCAGGAGCCTGGCCTATATCCATTCGTTTGGGATCTGTCATCGGGACATCAAGCCCCAGAATCTGCTGCTGGATCCAGAAACCGCTGTGCTCAAGCTCTGTGACTTTGGCAGGTGAGATGCAGTGGCCATGTTTTATCAGGTTTTGACAGCAGTGGTCTGGGTTTTCCTGCCAAGTAAAGGAATAGTTTGACATTTTTGGGAAATGCGCTTATCCGCTTTCACGCTGAGAAACGCTGAAGCCACAGCCAGCAGCCGTTTAGCTTAGCATAAAGATGTCGGGAAAAGCTAACCTAAAATCAGCAGCAGCTCTCGACACGTTCTACAGGAATCGCTGACGACAAAACTCCAGAAAGTCACTGCAGCCAGACAAGGAATAGTCTTCTACATAACCCCCCCGAAAGACCGCTGCATGTTGATTTTACACTTTTACACATTTCTTTACACACGTTGCACTACAGAATGAACAAACAGCACATGGCATGTTATTTAGGGAGCTTTAGAGGTGCTGGTATGTGAATTGCTTTACCTTTGGACAGATCTCCGTTTCTGCTCTTTATGCTAAGCTCTGCTAATCTGCTGGCTGCAGCGTCATATTTAGGGTAGAGACATGAGAGTGGTGTCGATCGTCTCAGCTAACTCTCAGCAAGAAAGCGCCCTATTTCCCACAATGTCGAGCAATTCCTTAAAAGAGTTTGGTCCTCAGGCTGAGACATATGGACCCCTCCTCTTGAGTATGGTGATGGTGGTGATGGTGGTGATAACGACCATGTGCTTTGATTTTGTGTGCAGTGCTAAGCAGCTGGTCCGCGGAGAGCCTAACGTGTCCTACATCTGCTCTCGCTACTATCGAGCCCCTGAGCTCATCTTTGGTGCCACTGACTACACTTCCAGCATAGGTAGACGTCAACGTTTAACCCTTAAGCCTCTTAATAAGCTTAACCTCAGCACAGACGTTATTTTTGTATATGTTACTCGTGCGTTGTGTGATTGTGAAAGATATGCACATACTGACAAAGATTATATAATTGTATCAGATGGTCTGTGTTATTTGCTGCTCATTCAGACTTTGTAGCATATGACCAGTGGATCATGGTCATCTTTGCCTCTCTTTTGCTTTTATCTGACTCTTAAACCCCCCCCCCCCCCTTTGGCGACCTTCCTTTTCCCTTTAGATGTGTGGTCAGCCGGCTGCGTGCTGGCAGAGCTGTTGCTAGGACAACCAATCTTCCCCGGTGACAGTGGAGTGGATCAGCTGGTTGAAATTATCAAGGTAACGGCCGTGGGTGACCCACAGGGTGTAAAAGTCTTCATATACACCTGGGGCTTGCTTCTTGAATAGGAATTGAAGTTAAAAATCGTAATGTTGCGTCCCATCCGTCCTGTTCTTCCCAGGTTCTCGGCACCCCAACCCGAGAGCAGATCCGTGAGATGAACCCCAACTACACTGAGTTCAAATTCCCCCAGATCAAGGCACATCCATGGACTAAGGTGAGTCAACAGGTACAGGAGCCCTTTTACTACTTCAGCAATTTTTGTCTCCATGCTTGTGTTGCCAACATGCACACTCCACAGCCATCCAACCACATCACATCCACCCAACAGAGATGCGTGAGGCCTTAATAGCCCCACACCTGCTATGAGCTTTTGAGATCCCACTAAGAATGACTGATACAAAGAAAAGGGTTCTTGGGGCATGTTTTAGGCCATAGTGAAAATAAAACGGGTGGGAAACTGTAAAGCGACATTCTCGCTTCCTGACTTCCCCTCAGCAGTCCCACCCACAGCTCTTGCTTGAGTCATCCAATCAGCAGGCAGCAGCAGGTCCTCCTGTTGGCCTCTCAGGTCTGTGGCTGTCTGTGGTCGCTCTTTGCAACTATGTCCAGTCAGTACTGTTGTTCACTCCTGCAGCAGTCAAAGACATTCATTCACTGATACCCCCTACATACAAAGCATTACATCTGACTAATACGTTTACACTGAAATACACGGAAGATAATCTGGAGGACACAAGTTCATTGTGTGTGTGTGTGTGTGTTAAAAACATTGGAATGTCTTTTTTTTGTTTGATAACTCTTCAGAATAGACTTCATGTGATCACCGTTGACGTCTTCCTTTGTGTCAGGTATTCCGGCCGCGTACGCCTCCGGAGGCCATCGCCCTGTGCTCTCGCCTGCTGGAGTACACGCCCACGGCCCGCCTCACCCCACTAGAGGCCTGCGCACACTCCTTCTTTGACGAGCTGCGTGACCCCAACGTCAAACTGCCCAATGGGAGAGAGAAGCCCTCGCTGTTCAATTTCACCACCCAGGGTATATATATATATATATACACACACACACACACACACACACACACGAGTGCAAAGAATTGAAGTGTCGCATGTAAAGGATTTGTCATAACGATAAAATCAACTTCTTACAGAAACGTTGAAGATAGTATGTTAATTATTGTATAAGAAAGTAAACTTAACCAGCAAATATTAACATTTGGAGCCAAAACTGAAGCTGTATCCAGAGTTTTTGGCGTTTTTGCTTGAGTTTCTGTCTCCTGTCGATCGTTTAATTGACTAATTGTTTCAGCTCAGTCAAAACATAATAAGAAGTCAGATTTATTATACCTCTGCCATAGTGTTCTCATACTGTTAGATGGTAGCTTATATGCTTATATGATTTAAGTGAGTGTTTAATACTCTACTTTTTAAAGAAGAAGAAAATTTGATGTCCCTTTTTAGTAAACATGACCTCTGGGACGCTGAAACCTTGTGACAACATGACCTGGTAACTTGTTCTTTCTCTTTCAGAGTTATCCAGTAATCCCTCTTTGGCCTCCATACTCATCCCTGCCCACGCCCGCAGCCAGGCCGCCGCCTCTACCCCAACCAACGCCTCTGCCACCACAGGTTAGAGCCACGCTTCCTTGTGACGCCTGTTGCTTCTCACTTGAAAAACAATGTTAAGCTCTAAAGGTAAATATATTTCATTTCAAGTTCTGTAGATTTGAACTCTGAAAAGCACCGTGCGCACTAAATGCTGCTGTGGAAGTTGTTACTTTGGGAGTTGACCACTCCACACTATTTTTTCCACAACATTACAACATACTGGCTCAGTTTCACACCGGGGAGCTGCCCAGCACAACCATTAACTGCTGGTCACTGAGCTGCTCCAGTTGGGTGTTAAGGGTCCTGCTTAGACTCATAGCAGTAGCTGAGGAGGGGGAGGATGCCCTTTGCTAAAGAGCTATTATCAATAAAATACTGGGCCCAACTGTGTCAATCACCTCTAAGAAATTTAGTAGGCATGACCTCAGGGCTGCACGTGGCTGATTTCATGTGGGATGTAATATCAGATAAAAAGGACAGTGATGCTGGTTCAAAACTGCTAAAATAACTCAGAATGTCCCTACTGGCATATAAAACACAGTCTGGGGGTGTGCCTTATCTCTTTAAATCTATTCTAAATTTAATTCTAAATGTTTAAAAACTTCTCACACACCTCTTGTGAGGCATCAGTAAAATGAGTGAGGCCTTAGTCACAAAGGACTGAGACCACTATACAGAACTAGGTCAGGGGTGTGACGCTTTGAATGTGGGGGTTCTTGTATTGCCTGAGTGAGGTTAAATGATTCCAAAGTATCCATAAAATAGGTGACAAAAGTCTGACAAAGGCAGCGGACATGTATGTTAAAATCACCTCATACTTTGACATAAAACTCCTGGATAAAAACATTGTTTGGTCTAAAGGGAGTTTACCGTCACTGTCTCTGTGTCTCCTAGCAAACTTTATATAAGTAATTATTGGACTGCAAATGATCATCTCCCTTTCCTGTCCAAAGATGGCAGCAGCACAGAGCGAGGTCCCAGCACCACCACCGCCTCTGCCTCGGCCTCCAACTCCACCTCCTGAGTCCACAGACCACCCGCCCTGCCCCGGTCTCAGCCCCAGCCCACGGCCTCTCCATTGCCCCGGCCCGGGGGTGAGCTCTGCTCTGCCCTGCTCGCCTCCCTGATGGCAGCGGGGGGGGATTCTGAAGCAGTCCGGATTCAACAGCTATAGCCAACAGCCCCGTGCCACAACCACAAACCAAGCATCCCCATCTGCCTCTTTTATCCCTGACTTGGCCCCTCATCCAGCTGTTTGAACTCTACTCCATCCTCCGTCAAAGACATCTCTCTGTTCCCTTTCAGCGGGGAAGCAAAGCGCAGGGCCAGAGGTGTTGTCGACTGTACTATTGATAAAAGTACACTGTACATGTATACACAATGCTAGCCTGCTAATGTTTGTAAAAGGACAATCTGTAGAAAAAGTCCTAAGCTGTTCCCCTTGGCCTGCCCACGCCCTATCTGGCCTCCCCCCACTGTCCTCCTCCACATTGTTCCATGTTTCTGCATCCCCATCCTTTGACATCTGACCCCCATGTCGCCTGGCCAACCCTCCCCCTTTGGTTCCTCCTGTAGTGCATGGCCTGAGTATGTTTAGGATCACCCGTGGGGGCCTCTCGCCCTCTCACTTCTCACCTCCACTTCCGCAGTCAAGGCATGAGGCTCTCGCACGGGTATACACACATACACACTCATAAGCACACACCCCACATCCTCTCTCTCTCACACACACACACACACACACGGATGCATGATGATCCTGATGTATGTGGAAAGAAGTAGACCACTTTCGGGTGTAACGTTTGGTCAGGTTGTTTTTAAGCAAGCTGCTTTACTCGACCTTGTTTTAACTTTTCGTTTTGTACTCCTGGGCAGATGTTTTTGGATTGCCATGTGCGATGGATGTGACATGTATCTGTGTGCTTGTAAAATATATACATACAAAACAAACATGCAGGCATACAGTTTATATATTACTTTTCCTTATGTATAAAAAGTATATATAGATATATGTATATTAACTACAATGGTTCAGAAATCATTTATGGTGAGCTCATATCTGGCAGAGCAGCTGCAATATTTGCTGCTGCCTAAAGACAATAGATTTAGATACGGTGGTGTTTTGTTTCTTTTGCTGGAGTGTGGTTAGATTCCAGCAGTCACTTCCCTGTTCTTCTGTGTTGTCTGTATTAATGCTGTAGGTGGATTTAGGGCACCGCTCTATTCCCTGTCTTTGTACCGGCTCTGTCTGTAACAGTAACAGTGCAGTGTCTCTACAAACATCTTCCCCTGTCTAGCTCTTCCTCTCTTGTCTCTGTGAAGAATTCAAGATGTTCCTAAACACTTTTCTTTCCTCGACTCCTTGAGAAGTCGTTGCCGGTGGTCTTTGGCTCGCCGCCAGCCGCCTCCTGTGATGTGACCACTGACTGAAGTGTTAGCCTAGCGTTCTTTCTCCTCCACCTGCCGCACACAGAGCCACTCGGTACAGTCTGTCGAAGCATCTTATTTACAGAGAATACTCACGTTTAAAAAAAGAAAAAGGAAAAAAAAAAGCAGAATTTGTACATACAGTTTAAATGCTCCTCACCAAAATTCTGACTTATATGACTTGTATGTTATGTTGAATCTTTTTTTTCTTTTTTTTTTTTCTTTCTCCATGTTGTGTTCAAGGTATGTATATATGCAGACCCATGTACTGTTTATGAGCAAAAACAAAGATGACAAATGGTAGGGTAAGAAATGAAAAGTAAAAAAAAAAAAAAAAGAATCAGGGCAAAACGTTTAAACAAAATGTTTATGGATATTGTAGACGACGACGACGACGACGACGATGATGATCAGCTTTATCCAGCCATATGTTCAATCTTACCTGTACAGTACAGTAGATGACAGCTGTATTATTGTAACAAGAACTAGTCATGTATAGTGTAACTATAGTTTGGAGTGCCTTTGCTTTCATACACCTTCGCCTTGTCCCCCCCCCCCCCCCGATATTGTGACTCTCCCTTTGGTGCTGTTGAATGTCCTGCTATCCTGCAACACATGCACACACACGGTCGCACTCTTCCACTTGGTTTTCAGTCCCCTCCAGTCTCACCTCTTTCCCCTTTTCATTGCACACTCACTGTAATAGACATTGTGAATTGTAAGGATGTTTTCCTTAACTGAAGATACAGTAGACAAGTGTTTATTTTAATAGATGTTTTATCTTGGACACACATGCACGCACAAACCACAGTCCTGGCACGGACTCTGGGGCCTGAAGTGGGTGCGGGGGGGGGGGGTTGTTGTGGATGGCAGCAGGGGGATGACAGCCTCATATACTGTATATATACAGTACAGTTTCTGTATTACTCACAGTGTTGGTTCTGTTACCAAAGCCAAACTAAGATGTAGTTGTGATGAGCCATCCTCAGAGGCAGCCATGTATTCTGTCTCTCCTCTTCTCTCTCTGGATATTTTGTTGTTTCTCTGTCCTCTTGCTTGTTCTCCTCCCCTGTCTGCATATTTGGGGGGAATTCAGTAGCACCTAAGGGGTCGAGTCATGTAGCCTCTCTCCTGTCTCCTGCTTGCTGTAATTTTGCATTCATGAACGTGTTGCTACCACCGGAAAGTTTGACCACCTCATCCTACCCCTAATTCCAGTTCAATAAAAACACCACAAAGGTTACCAAGACGACAGGCATATATGCTAGTATAATATAATATACTAGCATATATACTAGTTTAATATGCTAACTGGGTTTAACTGGGGTTAAAGGAAAGGAAAACCATAGAAAATACTACAAAAACATCCTGTATAACAGTACTACTACTTGAATGCCTCTGTTTGTGACTGAAATTTTTATTTCATTTGTTTTTTTGTTTTTTGTTTTTGTTCTGTGAAGGTATGCTAAATGTGCACCTCTGTAAATATTCCCTCTGCGTGCTCTGAGGAATAGTTCCCTGGTACTGTAATTTGCATTAAATAAAGAGTAGGATAGCCTGGAAATGATCACGCTCTTTGTCTGTTGTCGTATTTTAGTGAGTGTGCTGTTGTCTCTTCACATAGATGAAAAATTAGGAAGACATTCAGAAAGCAAAATGGACATCAGAGTCGCTATGTATGAGTTTTGGTCTTAAATGCATCAATATTTTAAGAAGGATGTAATTTTAGGAATACATAAAGGAATGTCAGGCAAAACTTGGTCTCAGCTGGCAAATTGCAGAGGCTGCAGTTACAATACACATAGCTCTTCCATTTCTTTTGGGAATTGCATTGTGGGAGAATATTATCCATCAACAGCACACTGATAAATCAACTATTTAGTATACATATTGTCTTCTTTGAGCATACTTTATTTGGTCATTTTACTAGTGTGTACACACTACATACTAAAAACCTGCTTCGAGTCTGTAGCTAGTATGGAATTTGGACACAGCTATTTTATATTTTACACTTTGAAGTCACTGAAGTCTGCCCTTTACAATTAGCCTTTGTCTCAGTATGACCACAGTGGGGCAGTGTTTGTCCTATTATGCTGTTCATGACCCTAGAAGCACCATCACACACTGCACAATGGGAGGAGGACTTAAGACTAAACACAAACCGAGGTAACAAATACAAATAGCAAAGACTGTCTTTGCAACTACAAGTCTTTCCATTCTCTGAGAAAACCCCTACTTCATGGTCTTTGACAATTCTGTGTGCGACATTAAAAAAAAAAAAACACATGAAACCTCTAACCTGTAGTCAACATTCACTCATAGACACACATGTACTTAGTAAGCACAACAATTAATATGTGAATGACAAACCCACCATAACCCACCAGTACTGTAACCAGTTAACATAACAAACTTTGTAAAACTTAATTCGGCCTTACTCATGGTTTCTTTGACTTGCAGGTAGTGTGGAGAGAACAGCAGCAGGACTTGACCGACGGACTGAGGTTTACAATCATCTTCAGTGTTCAGGATTTTGTGCAGTCTATGCTCCAGATTATTACATGACAGGAACACATTCTTTAGTATTTTGACACATTTGTGCAACTACAAATAGAGAATACTTTGCTTTCACATTAATGAGCACATTCAGCTGGGTTTCAGTTTGGGGTCTCCATTATTAAATAACAGAGGTGGACCCAGAGCGATTGATCTGTCCATTTACAACATAGTCAAGATAGTATTAGAAGTCATTACAGGGTTTTTTACTGACCACCTCCATTATGAGAGGAGAGAGAACATCAGGCTGGATGTCCTGGATCTGCATAACCTGTTTGCTGTACTCCTCAGTCATTGTTCTCATCTCAGTGAGACAGGCCATCACTTTGGGATATAGCAAGCTGGAGGCACAGAGGAAACAATCTGTCAAAGGTTTCAGACTGACTGGACTGAGAGTGGCACTTGGTATTTCACTCACTGTTTTTCTGTTCCCGTTCTCTTGCAGTCAATGCAGGTTTTTAGTGTCAGCGCCACGTTTTCATGAAGCCCGTCAATCACGCTGTGTTGCTGCACACCTGGACGGTCTGATCCATTGAACAAAAAACAAACACTACTAATCAAAAGCAATCTGAACCTGAGAATTTCTGAAAATACGTGTTTGTCTTTGACCGGGTACAAATGCACACTGTTTTGTAAGGTTTACATAGTTACAGGGTTCATAAATTATTGATTAGCAAGGACTGGGGACAAAGTGATGAAGACCTGCTGCTACCTGGAGAAAACAGGGACATGGCTTGCATGAGAACATACTCCTCCTCCTGCAGGCCCAGTTTGCGCAGCGTGTGGTGAAATTTGAGCAGAGGCTCCAGCAGGAGCGGCTGGAAGCCCGCTACAAGACACAAGTGAACAGAGGTCAATGACAGAGATGATAATAATAATAATAATAAAATTTATTTATATAGCACCATTCATACAGGAAATGCAGTTCAAAGTGCTTTACAATACAGAAATTAAATGCACCGAGTGCTTCACAGAGGAGAATGCCATAAAATAAAGCTCAGTTAAGAGAAATAAAACTTAAACAGAATGTAAGAAATGGCAAGCATACAATTAGCATATTTAAAAGAAGTGCAGCAGTGCATGGAATTAAATCAAAACATTTAAAATAATGTTTAAGAGCAACTAAAAAGCAAATTGCAGATAGCTAATTAAAGACCAATGTGAAAAAACGAGTTGTAAGCTTGCTCTTAAAGATATGTAGCAAGTTGGCTTCCCTGGTATCTATTGGTATTTTATTCCATAACTTTGGAGCAACACTGATCCTTCACCCCATATGGATTTCATGGCAGAGGGGATTGGTCCTTCAGGCGGAGGATACCTGGTCTCCTTCGCTCACATAGCAAAGTCACCACGCGTAGTTAGATATCTGATCTACTGCATTCTGAAGTCGTTATAGACTTCCAATAATCAATATGTTAAAACACAGACATCTCCCTGAGTCTTGGATTCGTTTTGGGCACAATCAAAGTTAAGAGATGTTAAGGCTAGAAACAATAATTGGTGCCGTAGAACCAGAGATACGCTCACCCATTTTTTTTTAAAGTTGGTATGTTGTCAGTCAATATTCTGTGTGGCCTGAATTATCTCCTAATCCTACTGTAAATAACCCATACAGATTCTGAGAGACAATGCACACAGTAGCCGTGTCAAAGACCGTGTGCCAGCCAAAGGCAGCGAGTACAAAGCTAGAAGACAATGAATTAACATTTCCTTCGATGTTTGGAAAGAGAGCAGACACCAGTTTGACAGCATTCTTGTAATTCATGTCAGGAGTCACACTACACCTCTAAGTACATGAAATAAGAGGTGCGCGCACATTTTATTACATATCTGACCACTCACACATAAAAAAATACAATATCTATAAACATGTCCAGAGCATGATAGTTGCATTCATATTAGTACTTTGCAACTTCATACCTAACTTAAAAGGTGCAAGGCTAATGGAAACCAGCCCGAGTGAGATGGGAAACTAACGTCTCTACAGCCACTCCTTCGTCAGCTCAGATAACACACTGCATCTGTAAATCAAAGGTACCCGAAATGTCTGAGGCTCCTTTTGTTTTGATTACGTTCAAACAATGTCAACTCTAACCTAGATTCCTCGCACACAGTACACACCTCTGTGCTGCTGACGCTTTAATCAGCATCAGATTGTATTTGCACCTTTAAAACACTTAACTGCCACATATATCCAACGCTTTTGTATTTCCAATCCATGCTAGTTAAGCTACAACCGTCACTGAATGTGTTTTGTATTAATTAGGTACGCTACTATAGACTTGATTATAATTATGCACTGACAAGTCCAGCGGCGCTTCCATATGATTAGGTCATATTCCATATTATGATAGGTCAAATGATGACTTGTATGTGAAATTAGTTGCTCGTATTGACGAGCGCACAGAGAATTATCACCCGACTGCAGTTCCCCATAGTTCTATGGAGCTGTTTGGCCTCTTTCAGCGTCTTGTTTTGATTTAACAGCTCTCAACTTTTCTGTTATGGTTCAGTCTCAAGGCTCTCGTCAGTGTTTCCAGCAGCAGCAGGAAGCTATTTTTAGCAAATAAAAGCTCTGATAAACTCACTGTACACCCACCTTCTCAGCACCAAACATCAGACAGATGCAGTTAGTGACTAGCTGGTGACATAGACATTAACGAGCCAGATATTTCTGTCAGGGCTTGGTGGAGACCAAAAACAGAGCTAAAAGGCGAGTGAATATTGGACTTATGTTCCCCATATGGCCAGAAACGCGAGTGAATGACGATGACGCTGCTCTGTGTGTGTGATAGACGTGTTAACAGGCAACTGATTGCCAGCACGTTCGCCATATCAACTTTATAAGGTAATAAAATGTCAATGTTGTGTTTATAGCTTAACAACAAAATTAACTAATTCAGGATACAATAGGACTCGTCTGTCATTCTCTTAAACACAAGTCTTGCAATCTTCCCTCAATGGTTGGTAAAAAAAAAACAAAACAATGGCACACAATGTTACGTAGTGCAAATCTGTCACAAATAAAAAAAGTGTTATTGTGATATATACGTACTCATCTGTACATTTTCACAATGCACAGTAGAAACAGCCAAGTCGACCCCTTTGAACATATGAAAGCATGCTTTCGCTTTTGTTTGTGTAAGTACTCTCACCTCGTACACAGTCATCTATGCAGTATGTAATATGGCCACATTCCCAGATGCTTGATTTTGCGTTGAACACCATGTTAAAGCGGATCTGCATAACTTCAAATGTGGCTCCCTTCAACAGAGCAATCTGGTCTCCCATGGTTAGAGACCTGTAAGAAACCGGTGTGACACACACATTTAATGGTGAATTAGTTCCTTGAATAGACATTAGTCATAAAAAACATACCCACTGAGACATATTTTAACATGCTTTGAGGCCCTCATTTACCGGAAGTCCTGGAGACTTTTGGAGAAACTAATGATGTCCTGGATCATGTAAGTTGTGAGGTCAGTGATGTGTGGAAGAGCGGTGAAAACGCTTTTTCTGACCTGTTCGCACTCTTGGTTCTCGTGTTTTTCAAAGGAACAACAGAAGGAGGAGGAGGAGGAGGAGAGAGAGCAGGCATACGAGGGCTCGCTTGCAGACTGGTTGTAGTCACTTAGAGGAAGGATGTTTCTGTCCATAGGCTGGAAAATAGAAAGCGTCAGTCAGACGAGTTAAAATAATGACGATAATAATGACGACACCTCAGACATGCTGGCAGTCATTCACACCCTAAAGCCACTGAAGCGGTAAAATGCTGAGTCAAATGTGCTGCGGTGGCCACAGAGTAGCTCCTGAATGCGTTTCTCTTGTTGGGATGAAAGCTGTATTGGTGCGTCGATCATCTTCTTCTTCTTGATTCGGTTCCTCCTCTCTAACACCTCCATCTCAGACATGACCACTACAGGGACACAAAAAAATACCCGTGTGTGTAATATACATACTGATCTAAAAACAGTTTGACTTATATGTTTTTCAATCACTCCTGTAGTGCTGTTTAGATTAGCCTCTAATGATTAAATAGAATTGTCTCAAAGCAAATATAGATTAAAATATAAAATAGAAATTCCATATCAATATTATTAACATTTAATTATATTATTATATACATTTAATAATATATGACCAGCACTCCAGCAACTTTTATGTAAAATTATACAGTGTAAAGTCCCAAATAAAGGTTTGTCTTAAAATAATATAGGATTATTTGTTGTATCTGGATGTTACTTACTTTCTTTGCGCATGCCTATGGCCTGGCATTTACGGAAGCGGCAGGCTTGACACGACCGCCGGTTGCTTTTGGTTATACTACATTTGTTCAGGAATGGACAGCGGAGCTGTGTTGTCCTCTTTATGGCACGTCTGCATGTATTTAAAAAGCCACTAAGTAACAGCTTACAGTGATCAGTCTGAAGTTAGAAATCACGCGTATTAAAACACACATTATACTGGAAATAACTCAGGAGCGTACTGAGCGGAAAACTGAAAAACATGGAATGAAACATATTTACCCAAACCAACAACTTTACTGGTTCAGTCTCCCCGCTCTCATCAGCAGCTCATCAGTTATGTTCAGTAAATAAATATCCCACTGTAACTGCCCAGCACCAAGCGGCAGAAAAATTTGAAACTAGCTGGTGAATATAGAGGAGCATTTAGCTGCTAAAGATTACAGTTCACTTGATGTGAATGAAAATCTATGTCCTGATACAGAGTAGAAAACAATATTTAGACAATTTTGTTATCAGATTTGTTTAATGACTGCAGGAAAAGACGGCTTCTTTCTCTTTTTGCTGCCTTGAGTGGCAGGTTTTTAGTTACAGCGCTGTCTTCTCAGACTCCATTATGTTGATTGTTGTTGATTGTATGAAATGCAGTTTTGGCGTTTGTTTAATCCTATTCTCAAAAAGGCTGGGACTTTTGTCTGTAACAAGCAATACATCTGAACAACATTATAGGGAGGTTTCTGCACGTGAACATGGAACAGGCAGCCGTGAGAGTAGCACAGTCTGCTCATGCAGGGTAGATGCGTGTATGTGGTGGTTTGGAAAGAGGAAGAGGTGGTCGCACAGAAAGAGAAAGGCAGAGAACAAAGAGTTACGTGGTACCTGTGAGGATATTGCAGCACGTGTGATGTAAAGGCACATCTGAGATGTGAGGTACAGTAGGACAGGGTTTCTAAGTGACATGAATTAGTGGTATTGTAGTGGAGACACCTGTCTGAACGGCTGCAATTAACAATTATTTTCATTATCAATCTGATTATTATTTTCTTAATTAATTGATTTGTCTATAAATCTGTGAAACAAAGTGATGCATACATATTGCTTGTTGTATATGGCTGAGAGTCCAAAGCCCAAAGAGCTTCAAGTCAGATATCTGTAATGTATGACAAAGAAAAGCGTCATAGTCTCACACTTCAAAAAAATCAATCACCAAGTCAATTATTCAACTAGTTGTTACAGTTCTAGACTTGTCAGTAATCTACAATGCCATAAGAAACTAACATTTGAAGAATTTTACATTAAAGCAGACTCCGCGTATAGTGTTTGAGCTTACAACCTTTGATTCTTTTGAGCTTTGTGATTAACCGTGTTAATATTAACAGTTTAATATTAAATATACAGAGTAACAGTGTCCTTCTTCTCCTAACTCTTGTGTGTGCATCTGCTGCATAAACAAAAGTTGTATTGAACTGAATTCAAATGACTTGATGAAATGATTTACCTTTCAAACATGAGTGACGGTTTGGAGCGAGAGAAAGGCTAAATACATTTAAATTCGTGCGATGACTGTACTTATTTGGTAACAGCGTTACGTGCGGGCGAGTTTCGTGGTTCCAAGCCTACGTGGCCGTATTTGTAAAAAGTGAAAAGCATTACGTCGCCTCTGTTCTGTACTACAGATGTTCATGCTGGTTGCCATAAGTGAAGTAGAAATACAGAACAGCACGGCAACGGCATGGACGAGGAAGAAGCTGCAGCAGCGTTTGTGTGGGAGGAATAGAGTGAGGAGGGGTGAGAGAAACAGCCTCACCTGAAGAATCCCTTGCAGCCTTCGCATGTCAAGGCATTGAAGTGGAAACCCTTGGCCAGATCGCCGCACACGCCGCAGGCTCTGGGCTCCTCGTCTTCTGTCAGCTTCCCTCCCTCGTCCTCGTCCTCTTCGGTTTGCCCTGCGAGCACTTGGGTGGTCTGCGCTCCAGCGGCCTCGTCACTCATTCTCACCTATGGGATGGTTGAGACGATTCTGGCATCAACGACCTCATATGCAACATTGCTTTTTAGTAAGAAGTGGCATGGTTTTATATCCTATCACAACTGATTTACAGAAGACATTATGAGCTGCAATGCTGTGCCGTGGTGCTCTTGCCTTCTAATACAAGGACAACATGACAGTGATTTGGCTGATTCGTTGTTCTTCCATTCTGTTTTTGGATACAAGTGCAGTGAGGCATGTGGCTCAGTGGGGTCATATTAAAAATCTACATTTCTAATCACTTCCCGGTTTCTAATCACTTCCCACCAGAAACCTGCTCTGACCAGAAACGGAATATTCCACAGCTTTTCAACATTGATAGCAGGTGTAGAAATGTGACAAACGGCAACCTGCCATGGACGGGTTAATAGAGGTTTGGTTTAACCGGTCAGTAAAACTGAAAGTATTGTCAGTTTCAATAAACACATCACTCAAATGAAATGTGTATTTCATGAGCTGTATATGCATAACGAAGCACCAGGAGCAGGAACCCAATTACCTTTCACTCACACAGCGACAGCGATCGGATGTTGACCGTCGATTCACAACGAGCAGCTCGTAAAACCAATTTCTGTTCGTGCAACGCGCCTCTACCGTCGCCCCCGTGACTTTGCTGCCAGCAGCAACTTTGTGAAACAGCGAACGGTCATTTCGAACAAGTAAAAAATACACGCGCAGGACGAGAGACTCGGTCAAACCACCTCAACTTCTCCTTTACCTGGTTAAAGGTCAAGTTTTAATCAAACAGCAGCGAGAGAGGTAATTCAACCCACTGATCTGCTGATTCCAGATGTCCACACAGCTGCTTGCGGTCCACAAAGTTTCATACCGCGGCGATTTAATCCCGGTGGATTTTGGATTTACTCAGCAGATGAGAACAAGTTTCGCGTTCGCTCTTCCTGTCTGTGCTGGACGTGTCGTTTGCAGTCTGACACCGGGCTCGTTGCTGCACGCATTTCTGCAGGGATCATGCCCGCCCATCCCCCCCCAGTCAACATGGATTGTCCCGCAGAGAATATTCCTTCATATTTCAACTCTTTCCTTAGAATGTTTTCTGTTAAGCAATCAATGGGCCACTTTTAACAATCCCCCTGACTATGACCACACAATTTGAAATAGTTTTGGAGAAAGATAAAAACGTTTCCTTCAGAGGTGTAGAGCTGTAAAACATTTAATTTCTAAAAAGTGATACCTGGTTATATACCTGGTATAAACTGTAGGAGCACTTTGTTAAAATAAGAAAGAAGTAGTCAAAATGAGTAACCTTAAAATTGATT
>JAVQJF010090584.1:0-13207 GCA_036023855.1 Gadopsis marmoratus
CATACACATATACACGCATACACATATACACGCATACACATATACACGCATACACATATACACGCATACACATATACACGCATACACATATACACGCATATATACATTTATTAACATCCACACAATTAAATTTTTTATTGTTTAAATTAATTCTAACTGGGGAGTACATGTCAAACCTTTCTCTCGCCATCTCTCTCCACACTTTTATGTAGATATGTAGATAAATTCCCCCAAAAAAGATTTATAAGTATTTGTAATTGCAGATACAACTGTGACAGATCAGAAAAGGCTCACGAGTATGAAATTAAATGACAGACTACCTATTATGTAATTGAGGTATGAAGACTTGTTGGAAAACATTGAACCTGCAAATAGTTTGTTCTTGTGTGTCCCTCCTCTGATGTTGATACACACAAAAAAACACAATCAGTAACACGGTAGTTTCAATTTCTTATGTGAAGTTCGAGAATTCCACACCTTACAAAAGCATTACCAATAAACAGGAACAAAGCCATATTCATAAAGTTGAGGGAGGCATGTGTTCTGTATATATGAACCTTATGAGCTAAGCTGCAGAGGTTTTTGCTCTTTTATGAGGAACTCAGTGTGCAAATTATATTTCAGATGTTATTTTAGGCTCACATCCTCTCGCACAGTGATTTCCTGCCTGACTGATAGCAGCAGATTAGTTTTGATATTATGCTTTTTCTATACCAATATACATACATGCAAGTTAATTCAAAATTTTAAAATGTATCTATTAAAATTATTACATTTGTTAGTCTTGTGTTGCTGTTAGTAACCAAGTCAAACGTGCACAGTTACTCTGTAATGACAATGGCTTTATTTTGATACTCGGCTACAAACTGTTTTAGCTGCTCCAGTTCTCTCAAATACACGTGTTGCAGAAATAAATTCTTTAAAAAGGAAAACATTCGCTCAACTCAACACTTTCAGATTTTCTCAACTGTAACCGACAGTAACACCTGGGTGCATCACAGTGAGGTTGCCAGGCAACCAGCTGGCTGCACATAGTCACGCCACATTAACTGTCCTAAAACCACGAAATGCAATCTTTTCATTTCTGTTTTTGTACAGAGATTTAAATTGTGAGCTTTTGAGCCGTTTTTCACACCGAGTAAGGCTGGCTTCCCCCCCCGCTGCTTCTGGTCTCTATGCTAAGCTAAGACAACTGTCTGCTGGCTCTATCTCCATGCTTAACGCACAAACATAGCTGTGCCATCCACCCCTCAGACTGTCAGCAACGGCATTGGCGTGGAGGAGGGAAAGAGGGACCCAAAAGCAGACAGCCGGAACACATAGGTTTAATGTTTAAAAAGGCACTTACAAAAGGGCCAGGCAACAGGGGCGCAGATCTCAAAACGGTGCTGAACGCAGAGTCCATCCACACAAGCAACACGCCACAGAGAACCAAGCAACCGAACACACTTAAATACACCGGACACTAACGAGGGGGTGGACCACAGGTGAACACAGGGGAACAGGTGAAAACACTCCAGCAATCAGGGAAACACGAGGGAGGCGGAGACAGGACACAAAGTCAGAAATCGCGGGACAGGAAACAGGAAACAGGAAACACAGTCACACACAGAGACACACAGCATGACGCAGGCAGCAAGCGATTAAGTGATTCGCTCAAAATGTCTCACTACTGTATTGCTTTAAAACAGGATAAACACTGCATGAACTTAGATCACAGCATACAAAAAAACACAAACAAAAACAATTACAGAAAAGATCTATGTACAGTTACTTAATGGCAATGATACATTCTCAGTTCATTTAAGGGGAGTTCAGCTCTCTGGTTTCCTAGTTATGTCTTATATAACAATAATATATATATAGTCAAATATTAATATGTTTAAAAACACCATACAGCAGTTAATGCAACGTAATACAGTGCACATAAATCCTGCTTTAACATCATCAACACCGGTTTGCATGCTAAAAGTAATACTGCAGCTAAAGTGTGAACATTTGACCTTGAAGTGATTTTCACAACAGCTTTTCACCTTTTCTTTGTACTCAAGTCTTTTGAGCATGTTTTGAATTGTCACACAGGTCAACGGGAAAGTTACAGTTATGTGGATCAGGAATGATTTGTGTTTGCATGTCATCTGATGTGGAGTCATTCGAATGGCAGCAGCTCCTGTTGGTCCCCAAACACATTTCTCTACAAAGACTATTAAAAAAAAATTCTACACACAGCCTTTTATGAACTACTGTACAGTGGCTTCTACAGAGATGATTCCCCAAATGGTTTGTACTACATCATGACAGTTGCCGCAGGCTAAGTTTGGCTTTTGAAAATTCAGTTCAATTCAATTTTATTTATATAGCGCTGTAACATAACAGAGTTATCTCATAGCACTTGTTAACATAGAGCAAGTATAAACCAACTCTATATAAAAAATAAAAAATCACAGTGCGATTGCCGAAACTGCACACAGGACAATGACTGCAAAACGTATCTTCTTCCTCAAATAACTAAACAACACTCTCCTCAAATCCCATTACATCCTCTATACTGGAATATAGCGCCACATCCTCACCTTCCATCTCATCTGCTACACATTGTTTTGCCTCCTCATCCTCCCCTATCACCTCCTCTTCCTCTTCGCCTCCTCCATCTGCTCTCGCCTCAACTTCTTTTTTAATTTCAGCGTACTCTGTCTCTGTGGTCTCTTGTGTCGTCCCTGCCCCACTCTTTTTTATCAGGGAGAATTTAAGGGTGGAGTACTCCACGTCTGACTTCCCCGCCGCCACAGCTCCTCCTCCTTCAGCTGCCTCTGGGTCAATGGCCTGATCATCTTCCACAGCTTGACCAGCATCTACCTGTCAGGTACAGCACAGACATGGTAGGAGTCAATCACCAGCTGCTACAACACCAGCAATTGGCAATGAAAGATGCTAATTTTAGCATGAAGAAGCATCGATTTTACTGAAAACTCCTGCACTGCTGTTTACCACAGTGTCTTTTTCAATACTACCACCAGGTGTCACAACACTCACAGTTAAATCCTTCACATTACGGCTTTAACTAATGTATAATATGGCATGTTGTATACATATAAAGTACCAGTTGATCCTCGTGACTTGTCACCATCTCCAGAGTCTCAGCCAGATCTCCATAGGTCCTCTTCCTTTTTCTGAGGAGAAATTCAAACAGCAACAAACATGAACATACAAACAAGCAAAGGACGTCCTTCAACAGTCCCATTCCCGGAAGTTCAGTGTGTTTTTTCCATCACTGCCAACCAAGCATTCTACAGTGTGCAATTTCACATACGTTCTTCTGAGCGCCCTTTGAATTCCAAATTTACATCACACACGAGCAAAGCCTGAAATTCAGATGAACAAACAAAAGACGTCATAGTGTACCTGTGGCAGGTTGTTGCCAAACAGCAAATGATTGCAGAAAGAAGAGCTCCAAACAAAAATGCAGTGATAATTTCCAGCCGTGTCACAATTCTCAACATTTTCATGGCTTGACCTGGAATCGAGAGGAGCACATTGTTAAAAAAGACACCGAGGCCACTGCTGCTCGTTGTTCTAGTCTATGACAGCACATTTACTTTTCGTGGTCGTACAGTTTTATTAAGCGTTGTCCAAATGCAGAAGACCAGAGAAAATAACAACTAAAGGGTGAGCAGTTACCTTCTTTGTCTTCTTCTGCATTTTTTATGATGAGGCTCTCATTTGTTTTTCCATTGTCATTACTGCTGACACACTCAACAGCAGTGTCACCGCGGCCTTTTACAGTTAGGATGACCGTGCTGTTCACAGTGTGGTTTGACACAGTGGTAATGCCGGAGTACTCAGTGTGGTCCTCTAACAGCGGCCATTTGATGGCAGGTAAGGGAACCCCCTGACTGATACACACACAAGTCAGAACCTCTGACTGTTTTATGCATCCAGAGCCGCGTAGGATTTTTGGATACACTGCAAAAAAGCCGAATCACAACATCAAATAAAACACACAGTAAGCTGACTGTAGAGTACGTAGAATATGACAATAATTCTCCTTTATATGGAGAGAGTGAGGGGTGGCAGTATCACCGTCCTTTACAGTTCTCTTTCTAGTTATTTCAGATTTCTTGAGACAAAATGTTTTGAACAAATACATTTAATTTGTCAGATCATTCAACGCCTAACATTCAGAACATACGGCTTTGGTCTGAGGCTGATAGCCCAAACCTAAGACAGTAGTAGTCTAGTAAAGAGTAGTAGAAAAGGGGAATTTGCTGCTCAGAGCACAAGGTCTTAAAACATCTCTTCTTCAGACTTCACTGCACATTTAAACACAGAGGTGTGAATTACTCAGAATTCATTTTGGGAGATATGTAAAACGCGGTTCTCTGGGCTGAAGTACAACTGCACAATTTCTGTGTAAGAATAGTTGCATTGTACTGTGTACTTACATGTCACTGAGTTTACTTCCTCCTGCAGGGTGCTGTTCAGGTGGTTTGCTGTACAGATGTACTGTCCAGCATGTTCTGCTGTCACGTTAGGGATGACAGGAAGTGTGGCCGTTCCACCGTCGTTATGCAGGTCAGTCCCTGTTTCATAGCTCAGGGTTTTGCTCGAGCCGAGTTTAGTGCAGGTGAGAGCAGATTGTGGGAAGCTGTCAACGCGGCAGGTCAGCTTCAGCGTTTCAGCCTCCTTTACAGTTGTCTTTCCAGTGATTTCAGGTTTCTTGACATCTTTGAGACAGTATATTGGAATTGATCAGATAATGCAATTTGTAATCATAACACTTCCATCTGAGGATAAAAGCCTCAGCAACCCTGAGGCATTTCAACATCTACTGGTAATATTGTATACTAGCACCTTCAGGGCGTCTACTCTAAATCCAATCTGAGGCCTTATAACCAGCCGGAAACCTGAAAAAGGGATTAAGTGTCTGACGGCAAGATGTCACAAGTAGTTTTTAATCTATATTTTAATTTAATTTAATTCACCACATTCAGTTAAATTCTTCTGAGGCCACACAAACTGTACATTTTAAGGCAGAGGCTGTGAAAGAAAGTCAGCATGAAAAGGTTGTTTTCTACTCTGAATTCAAAGATTTTCACCTTTCAACAACTTAAAAGTGGAGGAAACAACTAGACACTTTCTGTGTAAGCATGGAAGGGTATACTTACATGTCACCGTTACGCTAATGTTTTCTGAGGGTATCAGGGAGTTGTTCAAATGTTGTGCTGTACAGATGTATTGTCCAGAATGTTCGGCTGTCACGTTGGGGATGATAAGAGAACCCTTCTGGTCGTTCTGGAGGTCGGTTTTATTAGAGCCAAGTTTAGTCCACATGATTTTATTTAAAGGGATGCTGTCACTGCTGCAGGTCAGATTAAGAGTATCACCCTCCGCAACAGCTGTAGTCCCAGTGATTTTAAGTTTCTCAACATCTGAGACAAAATGACAAAGGAGACCAAGACAATATGTCAAAACACATGGATATAGATTAGACAGCCAATGCAAAGTTGTGACAGTCTTTAGCTTCTTTGGGCTTTAGGGGGCCTCAAGCCAGGTATGGGACATAAAACAGGAAGCACAAAATATACTAGAAAATGTACAAAAATCTGAATTTTACAGTGACCCCGAGGGTGAAAACACAACATTACACAAAACACGACATTTCAGATTATGGAAAGGACGGGACATTTTTTGTAGACGTATCACATTTGTACCAAACAGCACTTTCCAAGTCCAAGCCAAGATCAGGAGTTAAATAACGTTGTATCACAACACAGAGTCTCCAGCCCGTGCTGTTATTTCTGCTTCAATACGTGTTAATACAAACAGGGAACTAAAGACAATTAGGAACAGAAGACATATAGATATTGATAACACATCAGGATATGTGATTACTGATGAAGAGAGACAACTTATAGTCGCTGGTAGTTACATTGCTGAACCCCTAAAAGGTCATGCAATGCTATTTGCAGCAGCGTGTGACCGATATATCTGTTTCCTGATACATGAGGCTCATGTGACACATGGTGTCATGTTCCTCTCTGATTACAGCCATGAACAGTAAATTATGCATGCAAAATGATTATGATTCAGGTTTTTATGGATTTTTATGGATTTATCTTTAGTAGATTAATTATTAATTAATTAAAAGTTAATTATATTCGCCAAACAGTAATGTTGTCGGCCATGACAGCTTTGACAAGCTGCACAGGTCAATTTAAAGACATTTAGCATCAGTGCAAAATATTTCATTTATAATATTGAAGATGCGTTCAAAAAACAATTATTGGCATTTGATTTTGGTCTCATTACAAGATTGCAATAATAGCTGCACACTGTACCTGTGTTAGCGTTGTTGCTTCTCACAGCGAAGAGCAGAGTCACCCAGATGAGAACAAACATCCTTTTCCACTGATTGAGACAGTCGGTCTCTCCGTCGACAGGACAAATTCTTGTCTCTCTTTATACAAAATGCGCAACAATGTACAGGAAGCTTGGTTGATCAAACTGGACCAGAAACAGCTCCACAGCTGGCAGCACAGATGTTAATACAGGATGTTGCATGTTCACCTCTTCTGTACTTCTGTACAGTAGAAATTTGACTACTACTCCCCAGGGCCCCCTGATGAGATGTCAACTCCAGCTCTGCACAGTGAATATATGTGGTCTCTGCCATTTTCAGGATCCCCGTCCTTCTTTGGCCCAAGACCTACCCCACTGCAGTTTGCCATACTGCACAAGCAAAGCAAATAATTTGAAAAAGCAATGTGTTGCAATGATTTTATTTAGAAAGATGCTTAGAAAATAAGATAAATGTTGCGTTTTACCCGTTTGTTCCTCTGCCTCTCGTCTCTTCACCTCTCGTCTCTGCAGCGATCTCAGCCCTTCCTCTCATCACATACCACTTCCTTCATTGTGCAAAAGCATGTCATTATTGGTAAATACTTTCCTCAGACTGCCACATTTTCATAGTTATAATCTCACAGTATCACATAATGCATCACATGACCTTTTGGGAATTTGTGCGTTCAACAGAAAATAATGAAGGAAAAGGAAACCATTTTATATTTGGTACAACCTTTGTGACTGTGAACTGATGCATAATATTTAGAAAGGGGAAGTTTAGGGTGGTTGCACAAAACATGAAGGTAATCTAGAGAAACAATCAGCCAAACAACAGTATCTTTTCTTTGTGCAGATATATGACTCAGTAAGTGTGAAGTGTGAATATTGATTCTTTTCATTTCCCTTGTACATTATAATACAAACTGTGCAAAGTGTGATTTGCATAACAGCGATTCATGTGTGAAAAATCTACTGAACATCTGCAGTCACTCCATTTTGATCCATTTTAGCTTCAGGCCCTTGAAAGCACTTTTGTATTTATATCTGCAATATCTGTAGTGACTATTCTCAGCAAAGTCACTCAAAATACATTGACGCATTTCCTTATATTACATCGCTGTATTTTCAGTGTCTCTGATGACTTCCTGTTCTCATGTTGTGCTACTAGAATACCTTCAAGTAACAAGCTGACATTCTGTCTAAAGCAGTTGCTAAATGTCTGCATATAGAACACTGAACATGTATGAGAGACAGAGCGTCATAGAGCTTGAGGAGTCTTTGTTGTCACAAAAGGGGGGGGGGAGGGAGTGAGAGCAGGAGGAAAGAACATCAGCAAAACACCCATCTCACACTACCAAGAGTCATGTCAGTTCCTGCTACACATTTTTAAAAAAAAAAGGGAAGTACTCTATTACTTGCTAAATAGAATCACGTACTCATCTTGGAATTTGAGGAAAAAAACCTGAGCTTTCATGTTTTATTTGTTAAGTCTTCTCTTTTCACATCAACAGCCGTGTGATTTCATGCAGATTTTAGTTTAGCCACCAAAGTGGTGTGTACACAGTGACTCTCTGAAATTAAAATGAAAAAATAAGTACTAGGGACACCTCTTCAGTGCAAAGGGTTAGGGTTTAGTAGAGCTGCTCTTAGGGAAACATGGGGGCAAACGGGGATCCAGCAGAGCACTTGGGGTACAGATAAACCACCACGAAGAGGCCCCAAAGTTGGACATTTTACATATATGGACTGAATTTATATGGCACATTTTGGCACAACTTCACCTACTTTCATGTTGCGTGGAAAAGGGAAACGGCACAAAGAGCTCAAAACTCCAGAAATAGGCTAGTTGTAGTATAAAGAACTACTTTATTGTTAATTTGTACTACAAGTGTTGCTGGAGATTTGACCTCTATAGTGCTTTACCATTTGCCTTTGACTCACCCATTTACACACACAGCATCAGTGGCCATGAGAGACACTGCTCTGACCACCGGGAGCTGTTTGGAGTTCAGTGTCGTACTCAAGGACGCCGGGAACAATCTGCCAACCCTGCAATTAAAGGCCGACCCGCTCTAAGTAAGGTGAGGTAAACTTTATTTATAGAGCGCCTTTCGAAACAAGGTTACAAGGTGCTGTACAATAGCAAATTAAAATAATATAAGATCAGTTATACAATTTAAACAAAATCTAAAAATATATATATGTATATATACACACTTGCCAGTTGTCAAGAGGCCCCAGCATGAATCAGTGATACAATTTATCAAAATATTAAAATATATAAACACAGGCATATACAAACATACATACACACACACACACACACACACACATACATATATACACATATAAATACACACATATAACCATATATACATACACATACATATACATACACGCTCACACATACATACATATACACCCACAGACATATAAATAAAAATACATATACAGAATAAAACACAGGCAATTGTGCACATGCAAGCCAATACATATACACAAAAAAATAGAGGCATGCTGATTAAATAAGACCATAATTAAAGATACTATATATGATAATATAACTGCTCGGGCATGTGTCCACCTCACAGCTCAAAGTATTTGCGAAAGAGGTGAGTTTTTAGCAAATATTTAAAAATATCCAGACTCCGCTTTTTTAATTTCTAATGGGAGACGGTTCCAAAGAGTAGGGCCAACCACAGCAAAAGCTCTGTCCCCCTTAGTTTTTAACCTAGTTTTTGGGAACAACCAAGAGGCCTTTGTCAGAAGACCTAAGTGATGTCAATGATCTCATTTCGGCAAGGGGGCACAAGAGTTTGGAGATATAGAGTGGAGCCAGCCCATGAAGTGCTTTGTAAGTGATTAAGAGAATCTTAAAATCAATTCTACTCTGCAGGTCAGCCAACACTGGAGAGACGTGTGCTCTTTGACCAGTTTTAGTTAAAAGTCTCGCTGCCGCATTTTGCACTAACTGGAGCCGATACAAAGAAGACCGATTCAAGGTAGTGAACAGAGAGTTACAGTAATCAAGACAGGAGGAACCAAAAAAGCATGGATCAGTTTCTAAATCTTGAAATTACAAAACAGACTTAATTTTAGCAATGTTTCTAAGTTGGTTTAGTTGGAGGAAGTTATTTGACATGCAGTCCTTCGTGGCTTTTAGGCAATCTTGCGAGGTGGAGAGCTTGCTGCTACTTTTAGACAAAAGGTACACAAAAGTACACTTTGATTCTAAAACAGCTGATGTGTTTCCCCTCTGGTCTCCACATAATAGCACCGTCAGCATTTCCATGAACGCAGCAGAAACCAGTTTTGAAACGGATGATCAAAGAACATTAAAAAAAACTAAACATTTGAACAACAAAATTCCGTACAATAAGCTACTTCAAGTAATACATAAGTAACATAGTAATGACGCATTAATTGCTAGTAAATTTAAATGTAATTTCAGCTGCATTTATTTCTTAAATAATAATACAGGCCTATTGTGCAAAAGTGAAACATAAACCTGTTAATTCTACCTGACACCGTGTAAATAAATCCTGTGTTTGCAGGGCGTGTTTGCCCACAGTGACATCTCTGGCAGATAACATGCCAAAAAATATTTTTGTACTTGAAAAAGGTGTCAGCTGATATTGTGTTTAGAATCGACTGGTAGTGGAATGAAGGAATTGGCATGGTCCCTAACATCATAGGAAACACGGCTGTCGTCATGTACATATCAAAGTGAGAAGTCATCAGCATCAACAGTTCATTTTATATGACAAACTTAAAGGGATGCTCCGGTAATTTTAAACCTGGGCCCTACTTTCCAATTTTTGTACCTACCAAAAGTGTTGGAATTGGTCCAGTAAATCGCCTCTGCTGGCATCCTCGAACAGGCTGCACGGCTGCAACGTAATCCTTTTGGGCAGCTGTGCCTGTGAAAAGCACGTCCACTCAAAGTGCCTGTTTTTTGTGCCTGACAACATTTTGGAAAGGATCCCCACAGAAACAGACCGATACGTTAAAGAGAAAGATCCTTTCGTCTCCCTGCAACAACTCAACCTCTCGTGAGATTTCAGAGCGAGACATTTCCGTGAGCGAGACTTGTTTCTGGTTAAACAAAAAACATCTTATTCTTTAACAGAAAGGTTCTGTCTCTGTAGGGATCTTTTCCATAACGTTGTAATGTAGGTATTACTTATTTAGACCACAAAATAGGGCCCAAGATTAAAAATACCGGAGTTTCCCTAGGAACTCCCTCTTCATCACACCTTCTTTCTGCCCATTTAAATGTATCTTTTAATTTTCTTAAGTACTTTTTTCTACCCCTCCTTTTTATGGTTCTATTTTTATTGTACATATTTCTGTAAAAGGAAATCTAACTCAGCCTCATACACACATAAATAAACCCCATTTCCTCTCCAAACAAACCACACACGCATCATATCTAGACATGCATTTCTGCACTCTGATTAAACCCCATCTTGCACTCATGCCCTGTCTTGATAATTAACCCCTCGCTCTTCTCTCCGTATGTAGGTTAAATCACCTGCTGTGCTTTGTCTTGCTTTACAAAAAGCAAAACACCAAGCTAGACAGTCCTCAATTCTCACCCATTATTTCATGCATATTGGTGTACACCGCCACGTCCTCGCCTCCCTCCTCCTCCTCTGCAGACACACACTGTGTTGTCTCCTTATCTTCCAACATTTCACCGTCCTCTCCGCCATTGTTTTCGCTCTCCTCTTTTTGCTCTTTCATAATTTCAGCATACTCACTCTCTGTGGTCTCCTGCGTACGCCCTGCCCCAGTGGAACTCTTCCGTCTCAACAAGGAGACGTTAATGTCAGCGTATTCGGCCTCTTTTACTTCCACGTCACCTTCAGGGGCTGATTGTCCAGCAGCCTCAGCTCCTCCATGAGCTGCCTCTTGTTCATGGGTCCCAACACTTTCCACTGTTTCACCAGCATCCAACTGTCAGGTGCAATGCAGAAAGGATACGTCATTTGCCAGCTGATGCAAGCCAGACAACTGTTTGTCCACTCTGCATGACATCGCTCCACCAGTGACATTTAATAAACGTGTCTTAAACACAAAGATGACAGTCGTTGGAAACTTTTCAGGGTTTTCTCCGCTTACTACAAATCATCTATTCTGCACGTTCACTGCCAATCAAAAATATAATTCCAAATCATACATTTTTTCCTGATCTTCCAGACTGGCTTCCACTCAACTTCCCAAGGTTTGAAAACTTGAAACTTGAGATATTGTTGGTAATCCATTAAAATGATCATCCCTGCCTTTAGTTTAGTTATAGTTAAGATTGTTGTTGTGTGACAGTCTTCTCAAGTCAGTCTATACTTACAACTGTGTTACAGTGCAACAGTAAGAGAGCTGACACTGTTGTCTCGTCACAGGACTAACATGTTCACAAACATTTATTTTACATTTAACTAATATATACTGTATTAACCAGCTGTGTACGTACCAGTGGAAACATCTGAGTTGTCACCGTCTCCAGAGTCTCAGACACATGTTCAGAGCTCTTCGGTTTGTTTCTGGGGGAAATAAATAATGAAACAGGATTAACAGACTTTTAACAAACCACACCTGCGATTTTGAATATTTCAGCCCACAACTGATGGACTTTACATTATTATAATTTTTATTTAATCAGGTAATCATGACTGCCACAAATTTTCTTTCATTTTTGAATGTGTTCTTCTGACTCACCAGGCCACATGTTTGTATTTCTTATTTAAATATAAGACAGGTCATTTACTGTTGCTCAGCTGTGCTGCTTCACAACGACATCCTGGGTTCAAACACCAACAAAGCCGACTGTCCTCATTGTGTGGGGTTTCCATGCTTTCTGTGATCGCTCCAGTTTAGCCACACCATCAAAATGCATGCCGATAGGAGGAATTAGGAAGTCTAAAGTATCCTAATGCATCAATGTTTGTAATACAGTGTGTGTTGGCCCTTTAATACGCAGAAGATGTTTCACCCACTGCTACACGCTACAAACCCACGTGAACCTGAGCAGCAAGCAGTGAAGAAGATAAATAAATTTAGATTTCCTAGTCTTTACAAACTGATTTATTTTATACTACATGTACAGCTCTAGAAAAAATTAAGCGAACACTGCAAAATTATCAGTTCTGGTTTTATTATTTATAGGTATGTGTTTGAGTAAAATGAGCTTTGGAAACAATTGAGAGAAAACTCCAAATTTGTATATATTATATAATTTGTATATATTCTACATGTAAGAACACATTCAATAATGTGGTATAACTTGTAAAATGGTTACATAAATATTCATGATTTGCTGAAAAAGGCTGTGCTAAAACTTTGGTGTGTTTCTTTGTGACCTTTATTGTAGATGAAAAATGCCAAAAACGTTTGGAAACTCAACTAAATGCCAAAGCGAATGAAAGAAAAGCAATGCAAGGACGTCAAAAAGAACCGCAATAAACTTAAAAGTGTACCTGTGGCATTTTCTGGCCAAACAGCAGATGGTTGCTGAAAGAAGTATTCCAATCGAAAATGCAATGAGGATTTCTGTGTTTTGAACAATTGCTAACAATTTCTTGAGTAGATCTGGAATGGAGAGGAACACATTGTTTGAAAGAGTTAACAGTTGTGATCACTGCTGCTCCTTGTAAAAACACTTGTATTGAAAATGTCATAAATCAGTGGTCTAGAGTAGGAGAGGTGTTTTACTTACCCTCTTGTTTAAACTCATTTTTTACAATCTGCAGGTTCTCTGTTACATTCCCAATCTCATTGTGGCTGACACACGTCACAGTGGTGTAGTCGTGATATTTTCCAGATACAGAAACGATGTTGACTGCGGTGTTTGACACATTAGTAGTGA
>JAVQJF010090587.1:0-11695 GCA_036023855.1 Gadopsis marmoratus
TGGATCAGCTGTAGTGAATCGGCTGTAGTGATCAGCTGTAGTGAATCAGCTGCAGTGATCAACTGTAGTGAATCAGGGCCACAGCTGTAGTGATCAGCTGCAGTGATCAGCTGTAGTGAATCAGCTGTAGTGATCAGCTGTAGTGATCAGCTGCAGTGGATCAGCTGTAGTGAATCAGCTGTAGTGATCAGCTGTTGTGAATCAGCTGTAGTGATCAGCTGTAGTGAATCAGCTGCAGTGGATCAGCTGTAGTGATCAGGGCCACAGCTGTAGTGAATCAGCTGCAGTGGATCAGCTGTACTGATCAGTGGATCAGCTGTAGTGAATCAGCTGTAGTGATCAGCTGTAGTGAATCAGCTGCAGTGATCAGCTGCAGTGGATCAGGGCCACAGCTGTAGTGATCAGCTGCAGTGATCAGCTGCAGTGGATCAGGGCCACAGCTGTAGTGATCAGCTGCAGTGATCAGCTGTAGTGAATCAGCTGCAGTGATCAGCTGCAGTGGATCAGGGCCACAGCTGTAGTGATCAGCTGCAGTGATCAGCTGTACTGATCAGTGGATCAGCTGTAGTGATCAGTGGATCAGCTGTACTGATCAGTGGATCAGCTGTAGTGATCACTGGATCAGCTGTAGTGATCAGTGGATCAGCTGTAGTGATCAGCTGCAGTGGATCAGCTGTACTGATCAGTGGATCAGCTGTAGTGATCAGCTGCAGTGAATCAGGGTCACAGCTGTAGTGATCAGCTGCAGTGATCAGCTGTACTGATCAGTGGATCAGCTGTAGTGGATCAGGGTCACAGCTGTTCAGCAAACAAAGATTTGTGGATCCAAGTCCAGTCTGCAGTGTAAACTGGAAGTTCGGATCAAGTACAGAAGCCTGAAGAATGACTGTGAGCTGCGGGTTTGGGTCCCAGGACTCTCTCAGCTGACGGTCTTGTGTGTTAGCCCCCCCCCCCCTGACGTCACGCCTGGAGGCTGGCTGTGTTCACCTCCACAGAAACTTTCCTGGAGTCTCTCTAGTGACCGCGGACCAAGTGAAACCCTGCTCAGACAGAAAGGGGGGCAGCTGACGGAGCGCCGGGTGGAGGTCTGCGCCTTCAGGAATATGAGCAGGAACACACGCGCTTTTCTTACGAGTCAGAAGTGAAAGGAGCGTTTTTCTCCCCAAAACCTGCCTTTACTCCGTGTCTGGTATGGATCTGGTCTGGGTTAGCTGGGGCCTCTTATTGTGGTTCGGCTTGGACGGGTCAGCGGAGCAGCAGCAGAGCCAGCGCGGCTTCAGGAGACTGTACGTGCTGCAGCCCGGTCCGGGTCCGGGTCCGGGTCCCGGTCCGGGATCCTCCGGGGCGGACGGCGGGCTGCGGGTCAGCTCCATCTCCACGCGTCACGGCGCGGCGGGGCGGCCGCACACGTACAACGTGGAGCTCACCGCCAACTTCGGCGGCCAGGTCCGGACCCGCAGGATGGGGGGGGGCCCGCAGCAGCAGAACCAGCAGAACCAGCAGAACCAGCAGAACCAGCAGACGCTGTCCGGGTAAGAAAGTGGATCAGAGTCAGGACGGAGGAATGTTAGTGGGAACTTAACCACTTCCTGTCCGCGTTTACATGTTGCACTTCCACAGCCTTCATCCAGGGCAGAGCGAGTCTCCTTCGCTGTCTCCTTCAGTGTTTCCTTCATCCTTCAGTGTCTCCTTGAGTGTCCCCGGTGTCTCCTTCAGTGTCTCCTTCATCCTTCAGTGTCTCCTTGAGTGTCCCCAGTGTCTCCTTCAGTGTCTCCTTCATCCTTCAGTGTCTCCTTTCTTGTCGCTCTGTCTGACTGCGTGTGTGTTTGCTGTTGGATTAAATTAACGTGGATCATATTGTGTTAAGTGCATCCGGTGGTTGTGAACTCAAAGACCGACGCGTGTCAGACGGTCCTCCTGTGAACCCCTGGTCCGGTCTCAGAGTGAGCAGGCAGCGTTCTGTCCGCTGGGTTGAATCTGTAAGTCACTGGCATAAGAAGCAGTTAGGTGACTCTGTTCATTTAGCCTAATTAGGCCTCTCCTGAGGACTCTGGGGGTCTACAGGCTCTGCTTGATCTCCCCGACCCTCCAGTGACTTTGCTGCTGGGGCGGATAAGTCACACCTTTCTCATTCATATCGGTTCAGTGAGCTCAGTAATCACAACTCCATTCAGAGCAGAGGCTTAATAAGCCTTTTATCTGACCTGACCCGGCCTGGTCCTTGGCATCCATTTCTGTAGCACTTTGACGATGGAGCTGATCAGGCGTCAGGCAGCACCTCTCCTGGGACTGTGGTGGTGAGGCAGCAGCCAGACAATATGAAGTGAATCCCAGCTGTAAATGCTTATGATGGGTTGGCCTGTGTGGAGAGGAGCCAACACAAACCAAACATAACATGAGTGGCGCTTTTATAAAAAGTCAACGTATTAATCATAATTGACATGAAGTATATGGATCGTTATAGGGCTGCCACTCGTGATTATTTTCGTTATCAATTAATCTGCCCATTTGTTTTCGTGATTCATCGTTTAGTCTATAAAATGTCCAAAAAATTGTGACAATCACAGTCTCCCGGGGCCCAAACGGACGTCTTGAAATGTCTTCTTTAGTCCAGCCAGCAGCCCAAAACCCAAAACCCTTCATATCCTGTCAGCAATGACAAAGAAAAGCAGAACATCCTCCTATCAGCAAATGTTTGACATTTCTGCTTGAAAAATGACTGAAACGACGACTCGATCATCAGAATAGTTGGCAATAAATTTTCGTTCGATGACTAATCATTGCAGTTGTAGATCATTAAAATCTGGCTTCAGTTCACTACCTCGGCATCTGCGTCGCCAGTTTCCACCAAATATTTGAAGGAGTTCCCGTACAGGAGAGCACACTCTCAACACAATCCCAACCCTTCTGTGGGAAGTGGCGTAAACCGGTCTGGATCCAGGAGAATCTGCGACCTCATGATTTATTTGCTCTGGCAGATGCGTCTGGTCCCCCCCCATTCAGACAGACTTCCAGATGAGCTGGCCCGGGTCGGCCAATCACAGCCCTTTATCCAATATGGGGCGGGTTTGATACGATGACTGTACAGAGGAACCAAGATGGCTGCCGCTGACGTGGAACGCTCTGAAGCTGCTAACGCGTCAACTGGATGGTGTCATTTCTCAGCTGCACTTAAAGCTGCTGCTGATAAGAAAAGCGTGTTTGTCGTACAAAGTTTGCTCAGTGATACTTTGTTGCTCTGATTGGTTGTAGGTCTGCGCCCGTTGATGACGCCCCTTGGATATCGAAAATGAACTGACAGGTTCCGGACTAATTTGCATTTGCTAATTGGTCTGGCGAGGTCAGGCTGGGTGTGAGCATGTTTCAAGGTCTGTTCTAATGAGGACCCCTGAACAACTGAACGTAGCCATCAGTAAATGCATCATGTACACGTGTGCTTTTCAAACTGTCACGTGTCAAAACGCCTCCCATGAAGAGGCCTATTGATTTCCCCGTAACCTTTGTGGCGTGAAGAGTTGCACCTTTCGTGTTCCGCGTTGGTCGGCACAGTGTTGGACACTCTGGGTCTCCTGGTGGCGCTGCACTGAACAGCAGCACAGCACACACGCTAACGGCGAGGCATAGTTAGAATAGTGGTCACTGAGCACAGGTCTAATTATAAGTCTGAATAAGTGAATACGTCTGTGTGTGCAGAGCCTTTAAAATCAACCTGTGTGCACATGTAACAGAATCAACTCTAATTAAAATCACTGAAATAAAATGAATATCTAACTTGACTGCGTGGAACAGTCTGTATAGCACTTGTGCTGGGTTCTGTCTGTACAGGAAGTGACGAACGCTGTGCAGGACGCTGAGCAGTGGAGTAACCACAGAGATGGAACCGTAACAAAGAAGCACAACTTCATATTTCACAGCATAAAGCACAATAACCACAGTCTGTACGTGGACTCCCCTCCAGCCCAAATATATATATCTTTACTCAAACGGTTTTATTTAACCCAACATTTCAATACTCCCTGCTGGGATACGTGTTGTATGGAGGGTTGATTGGGTTTAGACAGATTTCCAAGCACTCCTCAGAAATGCATTTTGGGCCACGTTTGTTTTGAGGACATTCAAGCTGTCGGACTCAGCCGTGCTGCTCTCCAGCGCCACCCTGATGCCTACGTTTAGGTTTTATGGCTCAAGACGGCTGACAAAGGTGGTGGTGTGCAAAGAATGTAAGAAAAGCCTGGTAGATGCTGCTTTGTGCCCAGCGGTCTGTGATCTGAGCGTAACATTAAAGAACTTGCCTCCACATGAACGTTTACCTTCAGAATTCCGTGTGTATATGTTTTAGCCTTGAAGTGATTATGCTAATTTGAGTCTTGATTACTACTAATATGTTATATAAGACAGCTACATGACCTAGATGAAAATAATCAGGGATTTCTACATTTGTCTAAATAATAATGAAACAGATTTCCCTTCTCTGAACATCTTTTTGGGGTTTTGGTACTGGTCCACTGAAATGTCTCCGTCTGGATTAAACTGTGGCTGAGCCTGATTAGTCTGTGCTGCGACTGGTGGCCTTTTAATGGTTGACTGCTGTGGCTAATTTAGCATAAACAACATTTTAGACATTCAGGAAGAGTCTCAGACCGACAGTAACCTACTTCTGCTTTATGTTTAGGGCTTTGAGAGCTGCACCTGTCCAAATAGGCTACCTAGTATATCTGATGTGGCCTAGTTGTCTAATGCTGACACAGTGAAGGTGCCGTCTCTATGATTAGTATGTCCTACATGGTATTGACACCATCTGAGTGACAAATCTAACTGTCCTACCTTTAAAAAAGGACCCGCCAGCTTTTTATTGGTGCCCTTCCATGAGGTGAAGAAGATGGATGATGTATTGAAGCATCAGCGAGGCAGCCAGGGAAGGAAGGAGCAGCTAGAAAAGTTAGGATTAGCTAGTGAAACAGATGGAACTGGGGCAGGAAGGCGGCATGAAATGAAAAAGCAAGGATGGAAGGAAGTAAGGAAGAAATACAGGAGTGTTGGAAGGACAGGCAGTGAGATGCACGTGAGACCAACCTAATACAACCAGTTCTGTCCTGCGGAGCTCTGGCCCATTTGACTGGGTTGTCTGCAGGTGGAACCAATTGTATTCCATTCATGCAAAGAGTTTTAGTCAGAGTAAGAAGAGGGAAACCAACCAGTAGACTAAGGAGACGCCACCAGGCTGTGTGGTCCAGCAGCTCGACATCAGCTGCTCAGTTTGTGGCCCATCAGAACTCTGGGACCAGTGAACGTGGTGAATTGCTGTCACCCCCACGAACACAATCATTACCAGGCTACACAAGGCTGAAAGGGTCAGGTGGTGTGTGTGTAGTGTCACTTTGGTTGAAAACGAGGCCCATAATAAAAGTGTGATTTTGTTTTTCAGCTCCACGTTAGAACGTAGCACAGATGTGAGATTTGTAGCACTGCTGCAGTGAGTTTTCCCTGATGCACAGTACGTGTGTTTTCCTGTGTTACAGCTGAATATACGGTGGCAAAGATTTAAGAAAACATGGCAACTACTTTGAAACATCCACTCAAAAGGTTTTTGAATGAATTGCAGGCTTGTATTCGGTGCAGTTTCACCGCGGATTCTGTTGCAGCTTATCACCAGCACACGATGAACCGCCGCCCATCCAGTGGGGGCGACTGCTGCAGCCTGTATCAGACAGCGCTGCAGCACGGTGAGGCGCAGTGACCCGGGTCTGTTTGAAACGAGCTCCTAAGAGTCGAGAGAGGTGGCGTTAAAACTCCGTAAGCTGTGAGATGTGTAAAGTAGTTAAGTCGGGGACGAGTGGCCTTCAGAGACGCTCGTGAAGCAGGTGGCGGTGAAATGCAGCCGAAACCTAAGGTGCCAAGAAGAAAGAGAGTTGGCTGAGTTTCCTGTTTAGGCTGTCAGGAGCAAACACTCATTTTCAGCATAACTGATAATATAATACTTTTTGTTAAGCTCCCAGACTACATGACGGTGGTGCTCTGAGTTGTCTCGGTGCGGCTCCTGTTATCTTTGCATGGAACATAAGTAACCTGGTTACTTTGACAGCGGTTTGAGCAGCTGAACCACATGGCAGCTAATTAGTGGCAGGTTGGTGACATGACAGCGAGTCTGGTCGGAGTCTCCTCTCGGGTTAGTGCAGAGTCGTGGCCACGCTGGGCATTAAATGACAGGGCTCCAGCTATCTGTTGCAGAATTCAGCTTCGTTTTGTATCTTAAACTCCTCAAAAGGTTGAAGAGGCAGTGACTCATCACCACCATCACCGTCATCTGAAGCCAGTGTTTCTGATTGGTGAGTTCCCAGCTGCTCCAGCTTCCAACAGCCTGACTCACTCAAGTCTCTGTGGACCTTTTCCAAACCAAGGTTTTGTAGTAAAACTAAGCTTGGTGAGATTCAACAAAAGTCTGTCTTTCCAGTCATATTTAGTCCCATGAGCTCTGCGTTTGGGACTGCGGTCAAGTCTGGAAAACATCCGCCGAGAATCGGTGGAGGCGGCAGATTTGGGCCAAAAATCTGATTATTGTGGGGGAACATTTAGATCATAACGTGACTTGTCTCAAAGCCCCTGAACCTTGTGGAAAAGGTGTCCATGACCTCAAACCTGTCGTGGCCTTGAATGTATTCAGAAACCTAAAAACAGAAGTAAAGTGCAGTGGCAGCCCGTCAGTGGTGGTTCGTCTGGTCGGGTGTAAAAGGGTTGTCAAAGAGATAACTGTCAGTAATCTAATGAACAGTCTACTTGAAATAACATCTCATCTCCCCTCCAGTAGCTGCACTTTCATGGACAACATGTCTTCAGAGATTCCAACTCAGCTGTTCACATGGACGCTAAATAAAGCCAAACGATAAGCTGTGTGTTTGCATTTCATCCGAACAGAGGACACATAACAGAGGAAGAAGAAGAAGTTTATTTATTTGTTTTGGGCTTCGTTCATCTTATCAAACACGCTGTTGAACGTCTGTTTGTTTGGAGCCGTTCGAATCCTTAAATGTCTTCGGCTGCAGCGGTTCAGTGCTTCTGTCACCTGTCAGTGTGTTTCACTCTCCTCTGCTTGCTTTCTGTTTGCAGGGTGAACGTCTGCGGAGGGCAGTGCTGTCATGGATGGAGCAAAGCTCAGGGATCGCAGCGCTGCACCAAGCGTAAGTGTCCATACAATAACACAGCAGCAGTAACACAGCAGCAGTAACACAGCAGTAACACAGCAGCAGTAACACAGCAGTAACACAACAGTAACACAGCAGTAACACAACAGTAACACAGCAGTAACACAGCAGCAGTAACACAACAGTAACACAGCAGCAGTAACACAGCAGTAACACAGCAGTAACACAGCAGCAGTAACACAACAGTAACACCGGCTGCCGACCTGCTGCAGGCTTCAGTCCACTGCAGCTTGGTAACTGTGCTGCTGGGACGTCCTCTTGTTGTCTTTGACACTGAACACCCTCCTCTTTCTTTGAAGATGTCTTTCTCTTTCTTATGGACCTTTTCTTTGAAAATGTGTGTCATAAATATAGAATAGACTGAAATGGGAATGAAGAATTTAAGGTTAATCTTTTAAGCATTCTGTCAGTATCAATTTACTTCCTTAAGGAAGACTAATCAACTTCATTTATTCTGTTGCTAGAGGCCATCAAAGGAGGTTTATAGGCTGTTTTGGCACTGCCATAGTTTTCTTTCAATTTAATTTTGAGCAACATGAAGTCCATCCTGTAAATGTGTCAGATTTAGGACAACGTAATAACTTAGGGCAGTTTCTGCCTTGAGCAGCAGCTGGATGGAAGTACAGACTTACTTCTACCTTTAACAGTTATCATATCAAATGCTGCAGGTTGCAATCTCTGACTGTTGATGGTACATTAAGATACATTTTGTAAGATATATATTTACCCATCCATCCATTTTCCTCCGCTTATCCGGGGTCGGGTCGCGGTGGCAACAGGCTCAGCAGGGTTATCCTGACGTCCCTCTCCCCAGCAACACGTTCCAGCTTTTCCCAGGCCAGCTGAGATATACAGTATAATGTTCTGGGTCTATCCCGGGGCCTCTTACCAGTTGGACGTCCCTGGAAAACCTCTAAAGGGAGGCGTCCTATCAGGTGCCCGGACCACCTCAACTGGCTCCTTTTGATGTGTGTGTGTATATATATACTGTATACATTTATATATGTGTATGAGAAGCTGGAACGTATATGATATTTTATTATATATTTACAAAAAAAGGTCTCCCTTTAATTACATTTATATGCTACAAAATAGCTTTGCCAAATGCTTTTTGGAGGCAACACGTGTTCCGTTGTTGTGCTGTGCAGAAAACACAGGGATGGTGAGCAGACAACGTTTAGCTGCTCTGACTGCAGGTCAGCATTCATGTCCTGTGTGCTTAGAGTTAAAATACACACTGATACACCTGCAGGGTCTTAAGAAGTATTAAATCAGTTTAACAAAAATTAAGACCCTTGAGTATTAAAATGTATTAAATGCCTTAATTTGTATTAATTGGTATTATTTTTTGGAACATAGATTCAGACTACGTATATGATTTAATATCATTTATGCCTTTGGGTTAGTCACTACTTTATTTTAAAGAGTTTTGTTCTGAATTAGGTCAAACTAAGACTGTTTTCCAATCTCAAAGTATTGTAAATGTAAGTTAAAGTGTGTTGCTGCATCTTGTGGTGTTGCAGTCTTTAAAATATGTTAAAAAGCTCTGGAATTTAACTTCAGGATTCCTGCATCACCCTGCTGTGGTTCAGTTTAGGGAAAGATTATGGGTTTAATTTAAATATTGGAAAAGTAAAAATGTCCTGTCTTGTGTCAGTATAGACCTTTTCAACATTTAACCAAGACGACGATCTTTCCCTCAAGTGTTCTGAGATACCTAAACATTAACAAGTAGGCAGCTGACGTGGAACAGCTCGAAAACGCTGTCTGAACCTAAGCAAACCTTTGAATTTGAATGTTCATACAGTTAAACTGTACGATCATATTAGAAAACTAATGCCTGCAGGGTTTGCATTGCTGTGCACTGGCCTTGGATACAGTTTTAACAGCAGGCTGGATATAAATTAAGAAAAGCAACAAACACACTCCAACAACTTGGTTTCCTGGCGTGTCTGCTTACAGAAACACAGATGACCCCCCCACATGTGGAATTCTGCCAACATTTCAGGGTTCCTCTCTGCACTCGACGTGTCACCTGTGTGGTCTGTTGTCTCGTGGCTTAGAAGACAAAGGACGTGTGCTGGGCATCATTTCCAAAGCTTGTGCCACTAACGTGCACGTTTCATAAGTAAGAAGCTATTCTGCAATAGGTGGTGTTGTGCACAAGTTACAATCAAATCTGTGCAAACATGTATTTGATGAATGAGGCCCAGAGTCTGGACAGATGTTTTGTTGAGCTGCTGGCTGCCTTGTCATGAGAAGACTTTATTCCGTCTGACTGCTAAAACTACGTGTCTGAGTGAAGGAGAAGCAAGTCTGAAATGGATTAAACCTCTTGGCCCCATCACGTTCTTATTTGCAGGGTCTTGCCAACCTATTATTTAAGAAGTAAACAGCTCCAGTGCTTCCTCCAGTGCTGTGCCCATCTGTTGGACTTTCTTTGGATAATGAAAGAATGAGCTCATGGAGTCAAGTGACTGAAATGACATTTCTTCGCAGGATGTCTTTGTGGTAGATCTCACAGGTCCAAGTGTCTGAAGCACATTTACCATTAAAAAGAAACTGCAGGTGGTTATTTGCTAGCTAGCTGCCTGTCATTTAACAAGCTACTTAGCTTGCTTGCTTACGTGACAACAAATTCACACATTTTTCAAGAGCTGTATTGTACCATTGACCTCCGTCTCACCGTCTACGTACCATGTGGATGTTGTACCAGACTGTGGAAGACCAGCTTAGCAAAATCCAACACTCAGCTATGGTCATGAGCTTTGGATAATGACGACAGAATGAGATCATGGTGGGACTGAAATGAAGTTTCCTGGCAGGGACCCAGACCCAGACCCAGACCCAGACCCAGACCCAGACCCAGACCCAGCGGTGGGGCTCCGGGGAGAGTGATTCAGGTCCATCTGCTGGTCCAACACCAGCATGTGCAATGACTGTAAAGTTGATGTTCTCTAATCTTACAAAATGTTGAGACAACAAAATGCAGATGCAGTTGAAAGCTCCTGGTGAAGTGAACTTTGAGTCCAGCTCCTTTGGTCAGTGTTTGTGGTAGATGGCTATGAAGAGAACATTAATGCTCCCTAGAAGATGAACTCTAATCAGCTTGAGGCTACCCCAACTTCTCTTGAGTGCCACAATGATTTCACAATTCCCTGTTGTTCAAAGCTTTTGTTCACGAGAAAACATTCCATGAAATCATGGTCCCCAGAGGGTGGATCCTAATGCTATTAATGCTTTCAATTGCTCTGGCAGTGACTGGTCTTTGCGTTTCCAGCCGTCAGAAGTCCAGATCAGCTGAGGACTCGCAGTGTGGGTGGATAGACTGCTTTTGTTTGTACAGGCACAGGAAACACTGCAAACCCTCTGGACGATGACCAATAGGGGAAATTCCTCAGTCTATGTTATCTATACTCCCCCCAGCTAGATGCTAAAGCTGGGCCATGTACTTCTTCTAATATATAATATGTTAGTAATTGCCTTGATAATCCCTGTTTAGTCAAACTGTTTTCTTTTCATACTAAGGTTGGGTGATTGGACGAATGTATTGATTATCAGCAGTTGTTTGTTTTTTTTGGGGGGGGCCTATTTGTTAGGGCGACTTTTCATTTCATTTAGCTAATTTAGTGGTTGGCTTCCTCGAGAATTCAACTTGGTAAATAATTAACCTGTAAAGTGCAATTCAAAGCGTGCGTGAGTAGGAAGTGGCAGTTGGACTCAGGTCATATGCATGTTGGTAAATCCAAATCCAAAACACGAGGAACCTCACGGGGCAAAGACAGAAACATCGAGGACGTCCCAAAACTGAGCGAAGTCCACGGATGCAGAGTACCAGCAGGGTGGTGACAGAACCAAACATAAGCCATGAAGCAGCCAGAGGAAGAAACTGCACATACGAGGGAAAGAAGAGACAGCTGGAGGAGGGAAACTAACAAGAACAGGAAACGAAACGAACAAAAACAGGAAGAACTTCAAAATAAAACAGGAAATGCAGAACAACAATCCATGGGACGTGGCAATCATTTAATAGCATAGTAAAGTTATTCCCACCAGTTCGTTTATTTGGAGGCTGCAAGCGGAGGCGTCCTCCATCTGATGCCATCAGACTCTTTTTCAAATAGTGTCGGACAGCTGATCGGCCATCTTTACAGCTTGTTGCTTATCAAACATCTCAAGGTGATTTATTTTGTTTAAGTGAAGGAGAGTCGACAGTAAAATCGAATTCAGGAAAATTAGATTTCCACATTAAAGGTCTGGGGACTGGGGTCACTCACACACACACACACACACACACACACACACACACACACACACATTCACACACACAGACACACACACACACACACACTCACACACACACACACAGACACAGACACAGACAGACACAGACAGACACACAGACACTCACACACACACACACACACACACACTCACACACACACACACAGACACAGACACAGACAGACACAGACAGACACACAGACACTCACACA
>JAVQJF010090591.1:0-14276 GCA_036023855.1 Gadopsis marmoratus
CCAGAGAATCCAACAAATAGTTTGTCTTGTGTTAGTGTCTCTGCAGGACGACCCCTTAAAATATCGTTCCTACTAAAGAGATTATTGTTGATTATTGTTCAAAGCTTTGTAAATGTGCAGGATCGTGTTCAAGTTATAGCTTAATACCCCATAACAAGACAACATAGGCCTGAACTATCAGCTACCAGATGGTTAATGTAACGACACAAATGCAAAGTCGAGGAAAAGGAGCTTATGAACCACAGCATGTTAGTAATAATAATCAAAATCTCTTTTTACGCTGCACCTACTCTTGCTCAGCTGCTGATTAGTACATGAAAATGGATATGCATTGATTGCAAGATCATTTTAAGGGGCACTCCATGGATTGAATCTAGAGGAACTTTGTCAAGTCTGAAAAAATAACCCTGACGTCATAGTGATGTAATCAGGGTTATTTTTGAATTTGGCTCAGAGACTTCAGATCTTTAAAAGGAAAGCTTGAGTTATGATCTTGGGGAGTGAAGTTTGAAAGATGTGTGCATTTAGGAGGTAGGAAGGGTCTGGTGGGAGATGACATCGATGGCGCTTCAATCACGTTAGGGATTAAAAGTCAGGATATCGGCCTCTGCTGCTTCTATGCTGATCACTGATTAGATGAAATTGAAGTTTTTCCTAAAATACTTTTAAAGAAAATGCAAACAAATCTTGGAAATGAAAGTTCACTCCTGGCTTCACACATCTTTCTACGCATACGAATGTCTGCAGGTCTGTAAGATCTAAATGTGTGTGACTGTACAAGTACACGTGATTTAAATACTTTTCTATTTTTCAGGTATCGTGCTTGCTGACATCATCGAGAAGTACTTTGTGTCGCCGACGCTGTTCCGAGTGATTCGATTGGCCCGTATCGGACGGATTCTGCGTCTCATCAGAGGCGCTAAGGGCATCCGGACGTTACTATTCGCCCTCATGATGTCCCTTCCTGCTCTCTTCAACATCGGGCTCCTCCTCTTCCTGGTCATGTTCATCTACGCCATTTTCGGCATGGCCAACTTCGCATATGTGAAACGGCAGGCCGGGATCGACGACATGTTCAACTTTGAGACGTTTGGGAACAGCATGATCTGCTTGTTCCAGATCACCACCTCCGCCGGCTGGGACAGCCTGCTCAGCCCCATCCTCAACAATTCCCCCGAGGAGTGCAACCCCAACATCCCCCACACCGGCACCACCGTCCGGGGGAACTGTGGGAACCCATCGGTGGGCATCACCTTCTTCGTCACCTACATCATCATCTCCTTCCTCATCGTGGTGAACATGTACATCGCCATCATCCTGGAGAACTTCAGCGTGGCCACGGAGGAGAGCACAGAGCCGCTGAGCGAAGACGACTTCGAGATGTTCTACGAGGTTTGGGAGAAGTTCGACCCAGAGGCCACGCAGTTCATCGAGTATGCCAAGCTGTCAGACTTTGCAGACTCATTGTCGGAACCGCTGCGCATTAGCAAGCCTAACAAGATCAAGCTGATCTCCATGGACCTGCCCATGGTCAGTGGGGACAAGATCCACTGCCTGGACATCCTCTTTGCCTTCACAAAACGTGTCCTGGGTGAGTCGGGCGAGATGGACGCCCTCAAGCAACAGATGGAAGAGAAGTTCATGATGGCCAACCCGTCCAAGATCTCCTATGAGCCGATCACAACAACTCTGAGGCGCAAACAGGAAGAAGTCTCCGCCACGGTGATCCAGAGGTGCTACCGCAGACACCTGGTGAGGCGGCAGATGAAGGCCGCCTCCTACTTGTACCGCCAGATCACCACGCCACGGCATGCAGGAAGTGACGGTGAAGATGGCGGCGAGGTGGTATTTGGCGAGGATGCACCTGAGAAAGAAGGGCTGATCGCCGCCATGATGAGGGAAAACTACGGCTCGACTTTGTTGGGGATGGAGCGCTCCGAGACAGTTTCCTGCATCTCGTCCCCACCGTCCTACGATACCGTGACACGAGACACATCAGAGACCTTTCACCCGCTCGCTGTCAAGACAGAACCAATCGCTGTCGAGCCTGCAGGCAGCGAACCGAGCGAACAATCGCCGTCAGTGGTCGACCCTGACAGGCAGCAGGAAGCAGTACCATAGCGGGAACCAAAAAGCAAAAAATGTAACAAATGAGGATATCCCGGTTTTGGGTTAAGCCTGTTTGTTCTTTTGTTTACTGAATGTACCATAGCTGAGGAATGGAGGAGCTATGAGCGAGTCTAGTGACGGAGCAAATAAAGTGGAATATTTACTACCTTTAATGTTATTTTCTGTTCCCTGTGGAGATTCCTGGACTCAACCCAACGGCGTTTTTTGGAGTTTCTCACAAAGGGAAGCAGAAAAACTGCAATAACGGGGAGGGAAACCCCGTCCGTCAAGTCAACGCTGCCTTTGTTGGAGTAAAAGAAGAGAAGATCCCTTTGACCTCTTGGGTCTCTCGTGTCGTCCAGAGCCTCGGGTTCGGAACACTGACTGACCTTTGACCTCAGCTACAGGGGGTCAGAACAACTATATCAGATGTATCCATCATTTATTGGCCTCGGGGGGGTTGTGCCTTCCCACAATTGATCAATATTCTCAGAGTACACCTGGCTGTAAGAGTGACGGTGTTCCGGGTGGTGTCTCTCGACACGACGGGCTTTCTGGCCGACTGACACTCGAGAGAGAGGAGGGAACGTAACGACAACGTGATTTTAAAAAATGTTTTCGTAGTCAAAGTATAACTTTGTTGATGTTACCAGTCTTTTAATAGCGGTACGATTATTACTATTTTTTATATTTTTTAGAGTAAGTTGAAGAAAAACGATGTAAAGGCAGTGTCTCTCCCTTTCGACGTTGGAGTGGCACTAGCTAAGGGAAAGTGGCCGAACCACCACGCTGTAACCGATGAGAGGAGAGGGAGTGGTCAGGAAAAGAACACCTGAGACGCAACTTCATTTGTTTTTGTTGCCAGTTTTGCACTTTTGAGTTTACATGTGCTGTCACTTTACCGCACACGGGCAAAGACACGTTGAAAAAGGGGCCTGGGATGGATTTATTTTTCCTCTGATGACCTTTGAGATAAACACCAAAAACTACTACAAGTGCACAATGAGATTTTCTACACGGCCCCCGACTCTTCCAGCATGTGTGTTGCCCTGGTGGTGAACATCCTCATGTCTGTCACCTTTTTTTGGGCCAGTGGGTGATTTGTCTAAAAGTCCAGATTTGGTTTCACGAGCAAACTTGAGCAGAAGACTCCGGCTGCATTACCACGCTGCACGAGGAGGAAGTGGGGGGTTTCTGGCTCGTAGCTCGTTGATCTGGCAACAATAAAGAGTTCAGATACGTTGTCAAAATCTGAGTTAAATCCAATGACACTGAAAGAAAACGCTCAGATTCAGCAATTTGGTATCAAGTGTTGTTATTCTCAAAATAATTTAATTAATCTTTGCTTTAAAAAAAATTTCAAAAATCACAAACGTTCATATCACAACACCCTGAAGGCGGTAACACCTCAGGGTCACTTACCTTTCTTTAAAGAAGGATAAATGTTGTTTCGTGCAGCTAAAGGACCAAACTGCTAGTTTGAGACGAGCTTTGCAAAGATGCAAATAATATAAGCTCATAAAAGTATGTGTAAGTGCAATAAACCACGAGTCATGTGCACTTTACCAACTGAACAACAAAGTGTCTGCAGGGCTACTCTTGTTGGAATCACTTCACATTTACATTTTAGGCTTTTTTAACGCTACGAATAAACCTTTTCTACTATCGGCAGATGTAACGTCGCTGTGTGGACGTTTGTGACAGATCACCCGCTGGCATTATCTACTCGTCTGGTCTGAGTTCGGCTCGGCACACGCAAGATCTTAAACCCAAATTCTTCATGGCTACGTGGACTTAAAGTCTTCGAGGTGTCGACCAGCCCTGACCGGAGTGCGACAATCAGCCCAGAACATCACCGCGAGGGTTTCACTCTGTTCAGTTTGATGAAAAGCTTCATGATTTGGCGTTCGATCAGTCATCAGCGTCCTGGAAAACCTTCTTCTTTAAAAACACAAAACTGATTATTAGGTCCAGTTAGAGTCAGTCCGCTGCTGAGAACCTTTCTCTTAACGCACCAGATCAGAAACAAGCTACAAATAGAAACGTTGCTCTTTGTGGAGGATGAATCCACATTTGGTGGTTAAATATACAAACTAACTGGAGTAAAATAAAAAATGGCCGGTGTTTCCAGAACTCTGGCGTGGCGACGCTGAAAGCTTTCCTGCTTCCTGTTTCCACTAAACGACGTGAAGAGTTTCGTTTGAAATGAATTGGAAACAAATTCTCATTGATTCTCATTTGGAGGTGATTTTCTAGTTAACAGACTAAAAAGTCAAATTGTATGTTATTTCTCCCCCTGAAGGGGGCGCCTGCGTTTGAAAGGAGACTCTTCGGATTAAAAGTTATTTATTTATTTATTTATTGACTTTGTGTTTCTGGTCAGTCGCTGCATTTGACCTAAGATCCTTTTTATTTTGTTCTTTAATTTTTGCACGTTTTAGCTGCATCCTGGAGCAAAAGGCCGAACAAATAAAGAAACATGCCGCGTCTAGCAATAACGGTTTGCCGACAACTTGTAAGTGAGTTCTTAGGTAACACTTGATTTTAGAGAAGCTTTTTCTCACTGTATCAGTCTGTTGTGTAATGTATTTTTTGGGGGGGAAATGCACAACAACACTTGGAGCATTTGTTGAAACCTGATCAAATTGTGTTTTTTGCTGACGCAGCACTGACACCGTTACCGTGGCTTTGCAGACACACGCCGGCACGAAGCTGCTGCTGGATTTTGTTAAGACGCCGTGTCGCAGTCGGCGTGTCCAGCGTCCGTCCTGACTGCTTTGATCTCAATATTTCGAACAACCTCTCCCTCTCTCTGTTGCCGTGGTCACCCGAGGGATCTTTACTAAACGCTTTACTAGACTAATTAAAAGAGGAAAAAGAAGAAGAAGAAAAAAAAAATTGATTTTACTGGCACTGTCTGGACTCTGTTTCTACTAGATTCTATTGAGAATAGATAACATATAAACTAGGTAAATACTTAAGACACTGCTGAACTCTGCTGCGAGGCGTATTTCAGGTTGCAGTTGTGCTGAAGGGCTGTTTCAGTAGCAATAGACCCAGAGTGTGCCTGCTACATACCAACCCCGACTCCAAGCCATGCTCTCCCATTGGTTGACTGGTGCTCGATTGGTGGACCGGTTGAGTCTTTGATTTCTTGACTGGCAGACTGAGTGATTATTTGATTGGTTTAACATTTGGTTGGTTGGTTGATGCTTTTTGATATTGAACGAGGTTCACGGACCCCCCCCCCACACACACACACACACACACACACACACACACACACACACACACATCACGGCTGTGACTCTTCCTGATAAAGGTGTCGATCAAACAGCACAGAGAGCTGATTGGCTGATTTTAGTTCTGCATTTAAAAATGTGTAAACGGTCAAAAAGGTTCAGATTCACTAAAGTCTGCAGGAGAAGGTGCAGTCTGTCAGTTTTACAACCTGCCTTGCTTCGCTGCACCCGGCTCTCCTGATTCAATATGAGACCTTGGGCACAAAACTGTCCTCGCGGTGTAACTCCAGTGAATCTGGACCTCAGACTCCGGTTTGCACCGAGCACAAAAACACAGTCGAACATTTACTGCCAGTGTCGGTTAACTGGTTTAACGCTCAGAGTCTGTTCACCTGAATCTGTGTGAAAGCATTAAAACACGGACCAACCTCGGCTCTCTGTGCCTGAACTTCACTCTGCGCTGACTGAAAACCTTCAAAATAAGCCCCGACAGGTCTGAGCAGGAAGGGAAAGTAAAGTCTTATTTTGGAGGAAAACTAGCGTCTTTGCTCTGGGTCAGTCCACGTGGTGCTACCAAGGTTTGGAAGAGTCCACATTAAGATCGAAGGGGGGGGGGGTGTTAAAACACAAACTCAGACTGAGAATCTCCCCCCTTCCTGCCTTCTTTTCCCCCCGATTCAAAACCAAAAGCTGCTTCGTCACCTTCAAAACAAAACGACAAACATCTACGTACCAACACGGAGGAAATGCACAGAAACAAGTGGTTTCATTGTTCATTATTATTACTATTGTTACTATTAACTGTGTGATAAATGCAATACAACAGTTCTGTAAACAGGCAGTGAGTGATGCTGTATGTTATGTACGGCGCCAGGAGAATAACGAGGAGGGTTCAACTTTTCTTGGTTGTTCCAGGCGTCTTCTCACCGCTTCAGCCACCGTCGCCCCGTTTACACCGCAACTGGTTTCACACCGGTTGTCAACGTGGTTTCACCGGGCGTCCGGCTTCACGTCAGACCCCCAGAAACCTCATATCTCGAGAAAGTTGCCTTTTTCTGTAACGGAGGGGAGAATATGTTGAGTGTTTCCGCCTCCGACACCTCGTGCGAGTCGGCTTCTATTTCAGCTGAAATTGGGGAAGTTTTGTCTCTTTGTTGTCGATTTGAAGACAGAATGAGGCTGCTGACGGTCGTCGACTTGGAAAATATAAAACCACTAATTCGGAGATCAGAGGTGTCGAGATACAAGCAGTTTCATTGTGTTTTTGCTGAAAAAGGTGGAGAATACAAACCGGTGGGGGGGGTGGAAACCTCGTAACTCCAAAGATGTGACTTGAGATGGAAAATACGTCCAAGAGTCAAATAATTTTAACGACAAAATAGTGAACACAAGTCAAACACATCCAAAAATGAGACAAAGGTTCCCCTCTGTGCTGCCGGTGAAACCTCGGTGTAAAGGAGGCGAAAGCCTCAGTGACCCCACCTCGGTGTTTTAGAGACAATAATAATAATTACGATGATTATGATATGAATATATATAATATATATATATACTTTTTAGTACTTTGAGTTGAAATACTTTTTAGTATTTTGCAAATATGTGTCTCTGTATATAAAACAAAAGCCTCCTGTAATAAACGAGAAAAAAAATTTAATACTGAATCTGTTGTGATGGTTTTATTATTCTGTGTGTGTGTGTGTGTGTGTGTTCACTGACACTTCTGTTCCCCCAGATTACAAAAAGAAATGCTCTGACTTCTCTCCCTGCGTACAGCTTTGGTTATTCATTCGTCCAGGTTTTGAGGGATCAGTGGAGGCCAATGGTTTTCGTGCAGATGCAGTTTAAAAATGCAGATTTTAGAGCTTTTCTCACCCAAATACTGCTCTTTTCAAAGAAAGGCCAGCTTGGCGTTTCAGCGCTAACGGTGACACTCTGTAGCACCTGGACCAGGTGACGCAAACATATCCAGCTATCACAAATTTGAGTTTTGATGCAAATTATGTCGTTTATTCGTTACGTTCCGGTTGTGAAAAGGCTGCGAGTCAAAGGCCAAAGTTTCTAAAGTTCTCATTTTCTACAACATCTGTGTGCGTAGCGACTACGAGACGGTTAAGGTTCGGGGAAGGTCGTGGTAACAGTTAGTAATAAAGAAGCCGACATTAATGGCGACGGGACGTGAACTTCAGCCTCCTGCACGAACATCAGATGTGGTGCACGACCTCTGCACCGTCACGTCCTTCCTCCACGTGCAGGACGCACTCCTGCCAGCGTTGGCGCTGAACGCTCGGACGTGAATCGTGAGGTGCAGAATCGTCCAATGAGAATGCAGTTGCTGCTTAATTCTCTCCACACGACAACGACTGGATTACGCTTCGGGCATCAGTGGGGTCGTGGATAAATGGCTAACAGATCAAACAGAGAAGGTTTATTATTTGTGACCTGTGAGCTTTTTAAGATATATATATATATATACATATATCCATATATATATATATATATATTTAGTTATTTTAAAATAAAGCTCTTTACACTTTAGATTTCCTGCAGTCTGACACGAGTCTGTGTGTCCGATGAGCAGAGTTTTGGACGGACAGGTTTGTGGCGTCCGGTTTCTCTCGCTGCATGCTGGGTAGCATTCGGCCCCGCGGCAGGCTGCTTTTGCACACTGCCTTGGACTCTGCACGCTCGCATGCATCCGTCTCTCTGCGGTTTCCTCCCTCCATCTCACGCTCGCCAACGAACTGCTGATGTAACGCTGCCTGACTCTGTGTGCGTCAGAGCAGATTGAGGATGTGACCGTCTTCTCCTTCGTGTCCCCGCCGCTTTATTTCCACCCTCCTGCTGATGTTTCGGGATAAACCGATATTCTCTACTTTCCTCCGAGTCAACAAATCCCACGGAGACACCAGAACCCACGGAGACGGTGTGCTGCCCCGAATACTCACCACAGCAGCAAATGTGGATTCATCCGCCGCTGAAAATAGTCCCTGTACAAATACACTGTTTCCTCGTGTTTGATAAAAACTACAGCGAGCAGCTGTTTTTAACATGAACCTAAACATCTGTGAGCTTCAGTAGCTGAGAGACACAGACAGGAAGTCGGACAGGACACTGCTGCTGGTTTGGGTCTTCAAATGATTGTTGACAATAAAACAATCGAGCATCTTTAAACGTGAGATTTTATTAGTTTAGAAGACATTTTAACTGCTGTTTGTGCAGGTTTTGTCTATTTTTCCTACTTTTCTCCTCCTGTTTGTTTCATTTAAAAGAAAAAGAAAGCTCTTCCTCCTCCTCCTCTTCCTCTCCTGTGGTTTCCATACCATCATCTCCTTGACAACCACCTTGATTGAAAGCTTTGCAATTACAGCTTTTATAGGATACTGCGGCGTGTGGTTGGGTTATTATCATTATCGATCAATCTATTGATCATTTTCTTGATTAACCAATCAAGTTTTAGTCTATTAAATGTCTGAAAATAGTGAAAGACGTCGGCTCCCGTCGAGGTTGATCGAAGAAAGAAGCAGCAAATCATCACAATGTAATCAATCAATCGACTAATTGGTTCAGTCCCTCTGATCATGTGACTGAACACAGGAGTGTGTTTGTTCCTCATCATCTGTCTGCCTGCCAAAAACCTAACTCTACTCTCTTAAAGGATCAGTTCGCTTTTATTTCTGACCATCGCGACGTCATTAAGGTTAATTTGTTATATTTCTTTAGTGATTCTGCAGCTCATTTCTGTTCCTCCTCACTCACTGACCACACACACACACACACACAAACACACACAAACACACACTCTCACACTAAGTACATGCAGGACGGCTGCTGACGCTGCACAAAGGACAGAGTCTGTCATGAGACACACACACGAAGACAGTGAAGGTTTGTGTGTTTGCTCTGAGCGACACACCGAGGGGGAAGTTTGGATCCTGCGGGCTGTTTGGACTCCATCCTCTCCTCCTTCACCTCCTCTCTTCATCCTTCAGAAGAGGTGATTAGGACTCCCAAGGGAGGCCTTCACACTGGTTGTGTGTGTGTGTGTGTGTTCTCCGTCACCATGGCAGCGCGGCGTTGATGAGGTCCCGTGACAGTCGACCGGGAAAGATGAGTGTGTTCCCTGACCTCAGTCTCCAGAGGGACATGAAACACACACACACATTTATAACTTCACTCTCAGAATTAGTGAACACTGTGTTTTTGTCGATTGTGTATCATTTCTATCAGTAATAATAATAATAATAAGATTAAACTCAGCAAATGGACAGTTGACATAGAGGAGAGCAGGTTAGAAACTAACACACTTTGTCTGGAGATGAAACTGAAAGCCCAGAAACACTCGCTGACAGCAGGAAGTGTGTGTGAGCAGCTGCTGTGAGTACAGGAAGTCACCGTTGGCCTGAACACTGTGATGGATGTTCATTCACCGTCATCATCTTTACAACGTAAACGTTTGATGCAACTTGTTCTGATTCTGTTTGAAATGTCCAGTGTAACTGACAAGCGAAGCTGACAGTTCAGCCTTAGCACCTTCCGCCTCTCAAGGTCACGGACTGACACGTCGCATCTTGTTTGTTTTAATTTGTACACAAACAGAAATGTAAAAACCACAGTTTGAGGATTTAGGAGGCAGTTAGATTCTGGAACTACTTTTTTAACAAACAGCAGTGTATCCATCCGCCCAGCACTTGTGTGCAGAAGCTCCGGCTACAGAGTTTGTTGCCATTCAGTCTCTGCAGCGGCAGGATGGTAACAAACCTGGCAACCTCACACTGCCCATGAGACTCCCTCTGAACCACAAACTGGAAATAAACAACATTCTTTTTCCCAAAATAGATATTTTATCATGTGATCAGAGCGCAGTAGTCGTTCCTTTAGATATTGTGTTTTCTCAGCTTTATATTTATTTTGAGGATTTTTGTGATGGTTTTATTTAGTTTGTGTCTTACTTGGAAAAAGTCACATATCTATACAGTAAATGCTGGAACCAGAGAATGTTCAGCATTTGCTCATTCAGAAATTACTTTATTATCAACTATTATTAAAATTGTTGATTTTCTCTGTCAGTTGACATCTTTTAAACATGACTTGGCAACATTGATTCATTAAGAATAAAATATGATACAGATTGGACAAACAACAAAACAACAAACGCTGAGTTAGCTTGATTGTTTGATTTTTGTTCATCTGAATTTATGTTAAAAAAGACATTTGATTGTTTTTTTTTCCTGTTGATTGTTGTCTGGTTTAGTTTTTTAAAAATATATATTTTTGTGATAGTTTTTGCATTTTGAAATAATACATCCACATTCTGTAAATCACTGTGTTTTTAAAGTGTTTGCATTAATGAATAAATCAACTGACGGCCGGCCGAGTTAAAGCTGACGAGGCGTCTGTCTGCGGGCCGAGGACAGACAGATGCCTACTGCTCCCAAAAAAAGAGACAAAGACTAAAAGGACAGAAAGAAAAGGAAGGAAGGAGGAATGAAAGAGAGAAAGAGTTGAATGTCAAGTCCACACTAATTGTTTCTATTTTAGAGAGTAGAGCTGCTTTCAGTCTGATTTAAGGAGAGTCGGTGTAAAAGTGACCTAAAAACAAAGCAGAGAGCCGCCTGACGCTCACTGATAACACACACACACACACACACACTGATAACACACACACACACTGATAACACACACACACACTGATAACACACACACACACACACACACTGATACACACACACACACACACACTGATAACACACACACTCACTCACACACACTGATAACACACACACACACACACACACTGATAACACACACACACACACACACTGATACACACACACTCACTCACACATGTAACATTTACACACATTTTTTGATGCAAGCTACTTAAAATGAATCATCTTCATCTTAATCATTATCATCGTTTCTTGATCATCAGCAAAAAATCTAAATCAAAATAATAAACAAACCGATTAGGAAGAAGAGTAACAGACAAACGACAAGAGGAAGGAGATGAGAAGAAGGGTGGAGGTGAGGAAGGAGGGACGGACAAGGAGGAAAGGAAACAAGGAGAGGAGAGGAAGGTGGGGAGGAGGTATTAAAAGGAGATGAGCTGGTGGAGAGAAAAGAGAGAAGGTTCCTCACCAGAAAGAGAAACACCAGATCTTTCTGTGGAGGTATACTGCCTCCTGCTGGACAACAGAGGTACTGCAAGAGAAGGGGAGAGGAACACCTCCTGGATCCTTCTGGGCCCCATGAAGGAAAACCTTCTGGGCCACTAACAGAAACCAGGGTAATAATCAGGAGAGCCCGTGTATACGAGGGAGAGATAAAGGCGGAAGTCAAGGCGTCACAGCGAAGGAGGAGGCCTACATCCCAGCCTTCCATGACAACACGCGGTTTATGTCTCCATCTGTTGGTTGAATCGTAGTATTGACACAGATTTACCAGACTGGGCCACAAAAACGTTTTAATAGTAAACATATTTAAGTATCTGAGTCACCATCATGTGCCCAACGTCACCTTTGTCCACCATCACAGCCGGAGTCGCAGTGGTTAGTAGCTGCAGGATGGAGACGTAACGGGCTTTAATTTGAGTCTAACTAGCTAACAGATATCGGTGGCACACGGCTCAGGCTCCATACAGCTGAACGTGACCTTTATTCAAGGACAAATGTCCAGAAGAAGGGGAGGGGAGTGAAGGGGGGACTGGACCAGGTCAGACGGCGTCGCCCTGAACACTTTGAACACGTAGTTCAAACGACTGGTGCCTCCTCAAACAAGAGTAGTTCCATCTTACTGAGTGAGACTTAGTGAACTAAGTCCGGTTCATGAACCGGTTATCCATCACTACTGTCTGACCAAACCACCTGCACTGTGGAGGGGAAGGTTGGCTGAAGATGCCTGCTCTCATTATGTCTTTACACGTTCATCACAGGTTTTTTTGTATAACATGTTTTTGTATTATAAACAAATGATTTTCTAAACATTGAGGGGCCCCTACCAAGCTGGGGCCCCATGAACCATCCAGGTTTACCCCCCTTAGCGACGCCCCTGGAGATATGAGAGATCAGACAAGTAACAATCTGATCCAGAGGTCCTTGAGAGGCTGCAGGGTCCCAGCAAAAGGACAAACAGATCAATGTCACTTTCATGTCACTAACGTCCAGAGTTTGTATCTTATTAGAGATTATTTTGGACAAAATCCCCTCAAACACAGTCTGTGGTCTCTGACAGCTCTTTTGTAATTATGTTGTTTTGTTACACTTTGTAACATAAAAAAGCCCATGTGTATAAAGCATTATAAACATACTTATTCATAAGAATAATAATATAATCACTTTATAATTACTTATAAGTTCAAGTATCACCTGGTCACTCACTGACAGGATCACAGTGTATTAGAATTGTCAGAGTAGTAATAGATTACATTATAATACTTGTATCGTGCATTGTAACTGTTGTAATTATTGTTTACACAGTCTGCATAAGTTGTAGTTAAAAGGACACATTGTTTATTTATATTTTCATGGACGTAATAGTGCTTTTATTTTGAAGTCGAGTTGAGCGGTCACAGGAAGTCTCTCTCAAAAACAGGAAGTGTCTCTCGGGGAAGAAAAGTCCGGACCGTGTCCCGTCGGAGTTTTGTAAACAAGTCAAATCAACATTTTCTCTTGTTGCAGGCAGCCAACGAGGTATTGTGTGTTTTCTGTATTTTACATGATTTGCTTTGTTAAAAGGTATTTTTACATGATTTACTTTGTTAAAAGGTATTTTTACATGATGTGCATGTTATGGATTCTATTTTAGCTCAACGTCACATTTGATGTTCTGAATGTCACGGTTTTTTCACGGTTGGATTTGAAGACAAGATGCTTCAAATTAATCAGTAAAAGAAACCACTTGTGTCTGTCTGTGCTTCGATTGAGTTACATGAGTTATATTGTGATTATAAGTTACTCTAAAAGTTACTTTGTTGGCTGAATGTTTTACGGAAGGGAGTCGCCTTCAGCACAAAATGGCGGCGGATGTTGTTGTGACGCAGCAAGCAGTTAGCTTTCACTTGTTGTCAGTGTAGCTTCTTTGCTGCAGGAGGACAACAGGGAGGTTTAATCTGTTTACTCATCTGTTCCTGTCACTTCCTGTATGTTGTCTGACCTGACTGCTGCTGTAACACGTTGTGGCCTGGAGGCTAACAGCATTAGCCACTTAGCATTAGCCACTTAGCATTAGCTCCAGTTCAGCACATGTTCGTGTCCGTGACATCGACCATCAGCCAACCGGGAATCTCCCCGAATGATTCCGCTGTATCAGCTGAGTGAAACCAACCGGACAGAGAGCAGAAAAACGTCTTTTTAACACTCTGAAAGAAGCCGATATCTTCTTAGCTGTTAGCAACAAGCTAACTCACCGCAACAACACTTCCGGGTAAAGTAACAAGTCCAGGCTTTTACACTTTGCTCCAAGTCTGGCTTCAGTTGGTGCCTCGCATGTTGTTCATCAGCATTACTTTTGGTTCACGGAGCGAAGAATCCTTTTTTGACAATAGTCGTTTTCTTAATGACTTTTCTGAAAGTATTTCCTGAATCCGCAGACTCTTCAAACCGTCTGCAACAAAAATATTATATCTGCTGCAGTCAGAAATATATGTAGTCAGAACCCTGAGCAGGTTCATGAGAAAGTGACGGAGCAACAAAAGGATACAAGAGAAAGTGCAGGCAGTTAGTTGAGACTCCATTTAATTAGACATCTACATGGCCAACTTTTGTATTTAGCATCATATTGGGTCATGAGATGTTCAGGCTCCTCCTCTGCATCTTGTTTCACCTGTTTGTCTTCATGTTGTGCAGATTTGACTCAACACCGTCTGAAGTGCAGAAGATGAGTGTTTGTGTGGAGGAAGAGGAGGAGCGAGCAGAGTCTCCAGGATCC
>JAVQJF010090596.1:0-19192 GCA_036023855.1 Gadopsis marmoratus
GTTGGGTCTGTACATATAGAGTTGGCTTGGACTTGCTCTATATTAACAAGTGCTATGAGATAACTTTGTTATGATATAGCGCTATATAAATAAAATTGAATTGAATTGAATTGAATTTGTGTGTGTTTGCCCTTTTGATCAGTGCTAAGCTACTGTCAGTGAAGCTCTAGACTTCATGCGTATTGTTTCACATTAAAAGCCTCCCAGTAATGGGAAGGGTCGTGCCCTTTGAGCTGCTGTTCACATCTGCATGAGATGCAAGTGTTTGGTTTCAGCAACAAAGGCTTGTCTCTAAGGTAAGCCTATATTAAATGAAGGCTTGGACAGTTGAGGAGAATAAAGGCCACCATTTGAGAATTTATGGATGGATGGAAAGAAGGGAAAGAGAGAGGAGCCGGGTGGGGAGTAGAAAGTAAGGGAAGAAAGCAGGAAGAGATCAAATTCTTATCTTCTTCCACAGTCACAAGATCTGAGCTGTATCAACTCCATCTCATCACTATTCATACAAGTATCGTTACTATCATCATCATGCAGGACTCCGAGTTTAATATGAAAGTTGAAACTCATTTCAGAGCCTGATGGCGCACAGCTGCTGAAAGGACAAATGTGTGTTGTGGTCAGATTGTTATATACACCTGCCAGTCAAGGCGATAAACCCGCTTGGGAGAAATACCTGAACGTATAATAATTTGAAACCCGCAACACAGATTTGTTGAGATATGTCCTGAGGTGGTGTTTTTTCTGAGTACAGCGCTGACTCAGTGCTCTTTGGTTATCGGGGCCGAGTCGTGGGTTTCAAAAGATTTATGCTCAGACACTTTCGACTTGGAGATAAAGCAGCCATTTACTGATGCGGACTTTCCTTTATCGGTGGAGCATGTGGCATGTTGGGCTGTTTTTTTTTTTAAAGTTTCAGATTTCAAAAGTTGTGTTCTCCAATCTCCAATATAATCACTGAAGTCATATAAGTACTGAAATGTATCTCCAGCGCTTTGTAAAACGGCAGTTTTTAATTGGCGAACATTTTACAGGTGAGAGGATTCAAATGGAAAAAGACGAGATTCATATTGGTCCTATTGCAATGAGACATTTATACAAGCAGAAGTAATTTAAAATAAATGGTATATATATACATTATATGACACAAGGCAAGCCAATGCAGAGACCTGAGCAGAAACTGTAATATAACTTGCTGGATGTGCAAGGGCCGACTCTCTCCAAGTCATGAAGTCATGCTGGGACACAACGCCTCTGATCCTTTATTCTTGATCATGTTTTTAAGATGTCACATTTTTAAGGTTTACCGGGTCGTCCATTAATCTCGGGTTTGGCAGTTCGATCCCGGCTCCTCCTGTCCACATCTCTAACTGTCCTTGGGCAAGACACTGAGCCCTAAGGATTCTGGTGTGGATGGCTGGGCGCACAAACGTTCTGATTTTGACAGCAGAAACCATGGATTGCATCCCATCTCTGACAGGTTAACATTGTTCTCCTTTAACCATGATCACAATATTTCTCCAACCGTAAACATGTAGTTTTAGTTGCCACACCTAATCAAAGTTTTCTCAATTCAGAAAACAGAGATATAATAGGTTGGAGGAGGAGGCGTGTTCAATGGCGTGTGTTTATGTTTGTCTTTCCTTATCCTTCCACCGACCTAACTGTCCTCCTTTTCATCCACCCTTCCCTCTAATGATCTGTGAAGAAGAGGAGTGTCAGGAGGAGGGTAAGATGAAGGAAGAAAGGAGGGAGGTAAGGAAGGATGGGTTATAAAATATGCCTGACAAGTAAATAAGGAATTAAGTCCTTAAATTATTTCAAAATGACATTCTGTGTTGATTTAACAACACAGTACTTAATTCAAAATCATTTAAATTTCAGATTATACGACCACCAGCAATAGAGAAAGTGGAATAACAATGCATTAAGTTTAATTATGCTTTTAAAAAGAAAAGATTTTTATACTGTAAAACTGTTTTTGCCACTTTATTTTATGTCACTACTGTATATTGGTCCATTTAGCCAGAGCAGACGTTTTGCCTTAGAAATGATTGTTGAATGAAATATAGACACACACTTGCGTCATTAACAGACAGGCATAGGTCATTACCTGCAGTGCTAGAGAACGATATGGACAGGCTCGGAGAAAAGGTTGATGGATGACATTAACGCAGCGCAGCATTTGTAAATGCAAGTGTTTGCTTTGTCTTGATGTGCTCTCTGTCCTGGCAACATATCAGTAAAAGGTCTGCAGTGGGTATCCCCTGGAAACATGTAACAGTTCAAACTTCTGTTTAACCATTCCAGGAAAAAAAAACATGTTTCATTTTATACTGTAGGCGTTATGCTAATGTGAATAGCTATAAGCTAACTGAAACGAATTACTATTTAATATCACACAACATGTGAGTGGTGCTACAATGAACTCCAATTTTAGCATGAAGAGGTTATAAGTACTTTCAAGAACAGTTTCCACTCATTAATCTGCAAATGTATGCTGCAAGGTGCTGCACAAACAGATGTCAGGAACCTTTTAGTACAAGTATTTATTCTGAGAGAAAAATTAAAACACACTAGGCCTCAATATCTGCAACATTAATGATGCAAAAAGAGGACAAAGTGTACGAGACATTTTGGTAAAAGTACCTTTTTTGTATGGTTTGATTTCCAAGGTACATTTAAAGCAGTAAAAAACTATTTGAAGACCTTATTGACACCTTATTGACAAATACATTATGCATGATTATTATGAAATATGAAAAATACATTATACTTGTTCAGAGACTAAAGTGAATTCTCAGTGTGTGTTGGTTCTACGTAACTTCAGTCATCCCACAAGCCGCCACAGAAGAACCACCTTTTCTTGGTCCAGTTTTCCAGGAGGAAAAAACCCACCTGCAGTAACTCAGGATTTTGTTTGTTCAGAGTGGAAGCTCACTCTTTGATTAACATAAAAAAGAGGTCTAGAGGAGTCATTAGCCATGTGTCTAACGATCAGACAGCTTGGCCGATTGTGCCCTGTGTATAATTTGCAGTTCTGTCCGTCACTATTTCCTGGCTGCACTTGCCGAGTATCACGGCTGTTAACCAGCTGACAAATAACAGGGTAGTAGAATCAGTTTAGACTTCAGGAAAAATAAGGAGCAGGGGTGGAAGTGATTACTGCCGGGTTCCAAAGGAGGTGTTCACCAACAAAGATCACGCCGTTGGTATGGTATAAAGGTAGTTTTATTTAGAAGGGCTAGTGGATTCAGGAAAGAATGGATGGGGGTTGCGTTCGGTGGGATGACAGAGGGTTTAAGACAGGGATGAAAGGGGGTCAAAATGGGTCCGGACAGAGTCGTGGTGTTGTCGAGGACACATGTCTCAATCATCTCTCGGCTTCATCATCGCACAAAGCAACTTCACTAGGCTGTGGATGCAGCTATGGTAAGCTTGGGAAGACCAGCGGCCTGGAACTTTGGTTTGTGTGGTCTGGGATTTCTTTGTCTGGAAGCGCATGAAGTGGCCCAAATGCGCAAGGCGTGACTGGAGTATAGTTTGGGAGAAATCCCTGACTTGGACGGAACTCAGCAGCGGTGGTGGTGAAACCAGAAGCGTGTAGCTGAAAAGCAGGTCTTGGGGAGAAGCACTGTGGGCTAGTCTGGTGTATAACTATTACCTAGATAACTTGAGTAACGTGTGAGAGTCTGAGCACAAATGAATGGCCGTGAGAACTTGAGACAAATGGGAGCGAAAGGGGTTAGAGGCCCCTATATGGTCTGCCTGGGTGGTTGAATTAATGAGGCACAGGTGGTTGAATTAACGAGGCACAGGTGGTTGAATTAGTGAGCGGGAGAAGCACGGTCCTGTTCCTGAATACTTTAGAAGTCCAAAATCTTGTTACAATAAATGGACAATTAAGTGGACAACAACAGAAAAGTAAAGTATCACCAGGGTAAAGAAGCTAACGTCCAAAGTAAACTCTTAAAAATACTGTTTTGAAAAAATAACAATCACCACAGTGGATCATAAAATAAAACAAACGTCTACGTGGGAACCAGTTAAACAAAAAGGTGCGCAGGAACACGTCTCTGTCTCTGTCCAAACCATAAGTGACAGAATAATTCAGTCAGTTCATTGAGGCTCAGACTCGCTGGTTTGTTTGACTCATAACTGAGCCCCTTGCCGCCGTTTCCCTGGAACGTCGTCTAATAAGTCCCATGTATTACCATTCCTGGAGTCCACCAGAACCAAAGGGTTTATATCCCCAGCAAACAGGCTTATTTTTCTTGTATTGTTTCAGCCCAATGTGGGCTTTGGAGACCCCCATTCACTCACGAATGGCAATTTCCTGGCTATGGTGATTAGGGTTCATTTGGCAGACGTCCCTCTTCTCCACGTCGAGTGGCCTTTTTGTTTCTTGCAGAGACTTTCGAGGGCTGAAGCGCCTCTCCTTTGTTCGTCAGCAGCATCCACCCCCGAGATACTGAGGTGAAGGCAGACTGGCAGATCCTGAGGAACATATTATCGATCATTATCCATCTTGGGGACGGCAAGCTGTACAGTTCACCAGTGCACAGTGCATCCTGCTACACCCATGCAGACGACCAAGGACATGAATGAAAACATATCCTGCAATGTCAGATCAGCACACAGGTTGGAGGGTGTTGAGTGGTGAGTCTAAGCAAAGTCATTGGTGTTTTGAATTATTGTCTGTAAAACAGTGCCATTGTGTATTGAATTGAATTGAACATTGGACTTTTTGTTAATATGCTGGACACATAAATAGGTAGGAGTTTCCCCTTTCATTAACATTAGCACAAACATACCTGTGTTGATCAAATTAAGTATAACGATTGCATCATTTGACCAGTACGCGACACTTGCAGTTCTCGTACCTACACACACACAAATGTCTCAAGCAGCCCGTAGAGAAGTACAACACCATGCACGCATCTGAGTCTTGTGGAAATTGGTAATGGGATGAAAGAATGGACAGAACTAGAGGAAATGGTTTAGGCATTATGTATGAATGCATCACTGATTCCTTTAGCTTGCCATCTTTCAGGTCTTTTTTTACCACCTATCATCTATGTTCCCTCCACCTTTCCCCTTGCTTTCAGCTTTGATTTCCACTCCACTTTCCTCCTCTTTGCCTTGTCTTCCTCCCCACCACGTCCTGACTTATCCACCCTCCTCGCTCCATTTCCTCTCCTCCATCTTCTTCCTATTTCAGCACCTTCTTCCTTCCCCTGTCTTTGTTCTTCCACACAATCCCACTCCTTTGAAATGAATGAATAACCTGGTTCCAGTTCTCATCCTCGGGCCCCTCTCTGGGATGTCATTTAAACGGCAGGGTGGGAACACACACACACACACACACTTACACCTGCTGAGTGTGCAGACAGCAACTTTTGATTTTGCACAGCTACTACATACAATATCACACACACAGGGAGAGGTGGCACACACATACACAGAATCAAAGAATATTCCTTTAGCACATTTCTTTCTGTGCAATCCAACTGTGAAAGTACGCCAACAGATCTCTCTCCCGGCAGAGGAGGGGGGCTGGAATAAGACAAACAAAAAGGAAAAAACAGCTAATGGGGAACAAAGAGGAAAGTCACAAGAGGATGAGCACAGGGGTTTTTCCATCACACATGGCAATCTCATCAGGGGTCTACTAAACTTTAAATAAAGGTAAATTTTTAAATGCAGGATTGTAGGGCTAAACGCACTACATGTTGCAGTTTACATGTATTGTAACGGATTGTATCGCTTCCCTGATGGTCTTGGTTGCCTATATAACAGACTGTCTACTGATTCCTATGTAAATGACTCGGAGTGTTTTTTTTCGGGGGGGAAATCCAAAGGATGTGACAGCTAACGTTAGCATAGAAATGGAGTCTGCTAACGTCAACAACCGGTGCAGGTACCAGGTATGCTCGGCCTGGAAGGTCAGGGACGAATTGCTAACGTAGCAAAATACTGCCTGGAGAGCTGGAAGTAGTCAGAACAGCTGTCCAATCAACGAGGAGATAAGCACCAACGAGAGGGTAATTTAAGAGGATATAAAAACATTTAGATTATTTGTGAGCAACTTGCTCTTTATGCTGTGATGGTCAGATGGCATCAAAATAATGCACCTGGCAATTAATCCAATATTCTAACATACCAGCTAGTGAAATGATACGGAGCTCCTGTTACATGAGAAATGGCATTTCGTAGAAGCATCTCATTTGACCAATACATGATTCCAGTGTCATCAACCGTAAAATAAAATACCCAAGTAAGAGTCCATTTACCTATGCATGATTTCCTTTGTTACTTTGTTAAGAGGGCCAGTTGGTTCATTCCTTTCGATTTTGAGTGGCATTTCCACATTTCCAGTTTTTATGCTTTTAATTCATCATCATTGAGCCTTCATGGCTGTCACTTCCATCACCAAGACGGGGGGTTTGCCAAACACATAGTATTCAGATGAAAGCTCTGCTAAGATCGGACAAACACTATTTGTCTTCTAAAGCATCTTGAAGATATCTACTCTATATTCTATAGAGTATATATATATATATATAAAGATAAAAAAGAACTAGGGGACAAAAAGCAAGACACGGGGAGAATAATTGAGAACATTCCTCTATGGCATTTTTCTTTTGCCAGCCCACAGTGAAGACAAATAGTGAAAGAAAGAGAAATGAATCATTCTCCCTATGTGAACCTGCTGCAGAGAGCTAGCAACAATGAGAATGACAAGGAGAGAGAATATTCTTCATAGTGTTTTTACCGTACAAACCCACAGAGAGAGGAATTGAAAAGCAGGAGGAGAGAGCCATGGGAGGAGGATCTCATTCCCCTCCCCCTTATTATCTTGGCAGGACCATTCGGGCAATTAGAAGGACTGCCCTGCCGCTGAAAGGTCGTAGGTTAAACCCTTGAAATAGCCAGCGTGTGTGTGGATCAGATAACTCTTGTCATGTATAGCGAAGAGCTTGTTAGCATTGTGTCTGGGTGACAGTAAAATGTCAAATGAAAATAACAAAATAAAAAAGCACAACATTTTCATGCACTGTAAAAACTATATTTCAAAGTGAGTAAGATAGTTTAGATTTAAAATTTTGTGCGATGTGTTGTGAGTATGGATTGGATTATCTAGTGCTGGCTGTGCACGGCTATTTGACTTAATCTATTTACCGTATTTCCTCAGATAACCTTTATTTATCTGAACTGCAGAAGGTACCAGGCCTTTATCTGAAGCAGGCTTGTATTAGAGGCAGGTCTTTGTTCTAATTGAAATCAGACAATAACACTTTAGAGTGTGATTATGTTGCGGAGTTGTTGCAATTAAAGCAATGAAAATATACTACGTTAGTTGGCACGTACATAATATGACAGCCACCGGGAGTTTATCCAGCCTTGTTTATTCCCCGGCCTGTATGGGAGGCCGGCCTTCATTTGTTCGTGTCGACCAAACCCCCGGCCGTTACTGGAGACCCGGCTTTTACTGGACTACCGGTTTTTTAAAACGGTATATGCACAACAATATACTGTATAACAAGTTCATCTTTTCAACCTGTCTGAGTATGAAGTGTCAAAATTTAACAAAAGGAAGCAGAAACACCTTTTTAGCATTATTTTCGCTAATCAAAATGAAGCAGCCAAAGGTAGTACGGGAACAATGACAAAGGAGTCCGATGGGAAAAGACATGGATAAGAAGCCATAGCAACAGCAGTAGGACACAAACAAAAAGGACGGGAGTGACTAGAGGATGGGAGAGGGTGAAAAGTGAGGAAGAGAAGTGAGAACGGGGGGGAGGGGAAGAGGGATAAATAGACGGAGAGTAAAAGAGAGAGTGTGAGAGGCAGGAGAGCAGCTTGTCGTTAAGCTCCACATTGATTTGACAGTTCTATTATGAAGAAGGATGAGCGGTAGAAAAGTGGAATTTGAGGATATCACTCTTTTCTCCCCCTCTCCCCCCTCTCCAGTTGTCTTTCGCACTTTTCTCTCTTTCCCCTTTGTTCTCTCACTCTATTTCCACCAGTCCTTCCCTCCACTCGTCACTCTTTTCCCCTCCCTTGCTCCCATGTGCCTTGCCACCTAAATGAAAAAGGAGAGCTCTAATCTTCCGCCCCCTCCGGATGATTACCATTTTATCTTTCAATTACCAATAATCCCTCTCCTCCCTCGCTCTATTTTCCGATCTCGCCCTTAGTTCCTCTCTCCATTTCCCCCTCCTTACCCTCTCCATCTTTCTTGTTTCTGCTCCGCCCAGTTCTGATTGGCGTCATAATTGAGTGTTCAGCGCGGCGGCTTGCCGGGTTCTCGCTCGCTGTTCTGCGTTAGCTAAGATGACGGCAATAGCAACAGTGGCTTAGACACATGTTGGAAAGTATATTTACTCATGTACTGTATATAAGTACAGTTTTAGGCACTAATACTTTACTAATATCTTAGTAAAGTAGAGTAGGCTGTATAACTTAGCCTGCACATGTAACACAACTCTGAAAGAGGCCATTCTGCATACAAAGTACTTTTACTTTTGATACTTTAGGTACATGTACTGTAGATGATATTGCTTATCTACTTTTTGTCAGCCTTTGAATGCAGGATTTTTCCTTGTAATGGCGTATTTGTATATTGTGGTAGTTACTGGCTCGGTTACTTAAGAAAGTACAACAAAACCTCAAACTAATATACTATATATATATATTTCTTTTTCAATTTTAAACCTGATGTCTAGGCATCTTTGGACCTGCAAGTCACAATGGATGAATGGGTGGATGGACGGATGGATGGTTTGGATTAATAAATGGGTCAGCTCAGAAACCCCACCTGTTGTCCTTGGGTTTCCTCCAACAAGAACCCTTGAGCCAGACTCCCGCAGGTCTGCAACCTTCCACTTCCACTCCTGCTCCCTTCTTCTCCCCGTCTCATCTCTAAAGACCAAATTATCTCCCTCTTCTTTCCTCCTCTACCACCTCCATCTCAATACCTCTTAAACCTCGTAAATCTCCACTCTCTATGTTCTGTCTCAGTTACTCTGAAGCTACATCCTCTTTTTGGGGGGAACATTTTCTTTTTTCTGTCTCATAGGTAACCCCATCAACATCTTTTACTTTTGGAAATAACCAGTCATTCAATAAAATGATCTTCAGATGGCACCATCAACCCCCGTGATGCTTGCAACCATTCTCCAAGCATCATTTTGGGGATGCTTATTCCTGCAGGCTTTTAAATTAAATTTAAGGTAACCGGGAAGCGATGAATGGGTGTGAGCAAATCACAGTTGCACAGGTGCAGCATTACTCACCAAACCAGGGCACGGCACATTTATTTCTTCTTTCAGTGTCCCCCATCAATTCATGGTGAGCCACTGTAAGTGCTCCAGAGGATTTCAGAGTTAGATGAACAGTGACATTTACAGCATTTGGCAGATGTTCTTATCCAGTGCAACCAGCGATGTGCTGCCCAGTATTTGTGATAAAGACAACATATCGGGTAAAAACAGGCATCTCGCCGAAGCTCGTCGTTGATTCGCTGACCATAAGCGAAAGGTGTGCAACAGGGAGTGAACCCGAGTGACAGTTTCAGCACCACGTTGTGTAAAGGAAGGCCACTGTTCTCTCTTCTCATTTGCTGGATGTGTGAAAATAGCACACATATCCTTGATTTTTCTGTTTTCACCAGGGTTCACACCCAAAGTTTTCACTTTCTCTGCGATTTGGTTTCGGAGTAGCTCAACACAAAATGATACTGTCACCTTTTCCTGCTTCTGCACTGCACAAGCAAGAAACTGTGGTTTGATCAACGGTGCAGCAGCTGGGGAGTTACCTTTGCTGTTGAAACCGTGTGAGTTGTGTCAAAGTGTCAGACTGTAAACCATCTACACTTTAAACAGCGTGTCTGTTCAAATAACTTGAATCTGTCAAATGCTTGACAGTGACGTGTGCTTTTTAACAGAAACTGCCAACAATGCCTATACTAGTTGGTTTTCTTTCCCCCTGACAAAATCCGATGATCTACCTCAAAAGTGTGCCTCTGGTGCAGTGCAGGAGTTCATGAAAACATTTATGAAGGGAGACTTAAAGGGAAACCTTAGAAGTTACCAAACGCCTTGGAATTGGTCCAGTAGATCGCCTCCGTGTTTGATTTTGCCGCTGACAGGCTCAGATTGCCTGACAGCATTATGGAGCAGGATCCCTGCAGAGACGGACCTTTTTGTTGAAGAGTAGGATCCTTTTCGCCATCCTGCAACAACTCAGCATCTCGCGAGATTTCAGAGTGAGACTTTCTGCGTCTGGTTAAACAAAACGGATTACGTAAGTATTGGTCATTTGCACCCCAACATTTGTAAAGAGAAATAGGGCCCAGGTTTAGATATCCCAGTTATTGCCAGTAAGTAGGTGGAGAAACGCAGCTACAACCACAGCATGAGCGGCAACATAATGTGAGGTTTCGGGAAGCAGGTCACACTGGCATTTCTCAACGCAAAGATTGCGACGAAAATCCGTCACTCATTTCTGCAGAATCTTGATCCATGTTCCACTAACTAAAAAGGATGAGACTGGAAGGTTTTCATTTGAGTCTTTCCTTTTCTTTTAGTGTAGATGGATAAAGAGGCATCTTTCAATTTGTCAATATTAGCGTGGACGTGGCTCGGATTCACGTGTCAGTTCCATTTATCGCCCATCAAAATATTTTGGGTGGAGATTTCTCTCTTCCTATCTTCCCCCCTCATTCTTGCCTTTTCTTGATCTGCCTTTTCTTTTCTCCACCTCATCCTGCTATCTCGTCCTCCTCCCAACGCTGTCTCTTCTCTCTGCCAAATCCACCTTCTCTCTTTCCCTTTTGTTTGTATGCCTTTCCTGTCCCTTTCCCCTTCCTTCTCACTCTCCTCACCCTGGCTTCCATTTCGTTCCCCCCCAGTCCTCCATCTCTCTCTAAAGGCCTCTGCTTTCTCCAGTTGATGAATTTTACCTCCAGGTGTCAGTCTGGTTCATAGATTAAACTGATTTACAGGCTCTCTTACAGTCTACCCCACAACACACACACACACACACACACACACACACGCACACTTACTTCAACCCACCAACCCCAACCTCCTCCATGTTCCCTGCTTGGGCCGACCTATGCTTCACCTCACTTCAAAGGCGAGACGAGCTGCAATTACCTACCAAAGTATCTCGTCTCATCCAGACTTAGAGCCTGGCTGAACGGGATCCCTGGTGTGTGTGTGTGTGCCAACACAGGCAGCGTGCGTGTGCATGCGCGTTGTGTTCTTGTACCTCTATACTTACGAGGACCGAATATACTAACAGGAACAGGAACCTGAAGGGAAATACTTTCGGGTTAAGTAGCTTTTGCTGCATTTTAATTTTAAGGCAGAAACCTGTCACCTTCCGCACGTTGTCTCCACCCCCAAAGATTGAAATGATGCTCGAACTTCAGTAAAGATGGTGGAGCTGCTATTGGGCATCAAATGGGAGCAGATGTATATAAAGATGGATGACATAAGAGCTGTTGGTTGCCCCAGATGTTGGGACATGAGCCAAACTAAAAATGTAATTTCCCTATAGTGATTTCTGTGGTTTTAGGTTGCTCTCGTCACGCTGACATATGCTCAAATGTTCACTTTTCTGATAAATGCGCTTTTAATTTGATATATGAAGGGTGTGTCTCAGCATGATTGACAGCCACTCTCGAAACTCAGACGGAGAAGTTTCAGGAAGAAGAAAATTTGTTTTGATTTTGCAGTTTACTGTTCTTGCAGATACTCAGAAGGATTTTCAGTAACTTACTCATTTCTGCCAGCTAACTCGTGTCATCGTGCTATCGCTACATGCGTGGTGCCGCCGTCGTATTGCAATGGCAAGTCAAAATAAAATAACGAAACAGTTTCTACAGGCTCCAGGCTTTGACACCTTTAATAGCAAAGTGGCACTGAACACAGCACATCATTCCAGCCTCAAGCCTTAATCAGGTAGAATGTCTCACCTCTGGCACTCTGTATCTGTATGTTAAACCCCGACCTCTATTTCAACAGCTACAGGTCCTCAGTCAAGTCACCCGAACATGCGATACAAATGAATAGCGGTGAATCTACTCTGCACTGGCAGAGTCCGTTAAATTGTCTATATACTGTTAGAATCTAGTCCAGTGGATTCGAACGTCCGATGAGACCCATGAAGGAATAATTCCACACCTGTTTTGCTGCACTCTGATCTTTCGTATCATCTATTTGGATCTCCCAATAATTACCGAGGACACGCAGCTGAAACAGTCTCCAGGCACAGAGACTATTTATTAAGTTTATTGAGATCCAGCACCGAGTTGCTTTTTGCCTCAATCATCCTGTTCAGGTTTTGAATTAAGCTTCATTGCTCCCTCACCACCTACCTAAATGATTAATGAGGGTTACATAAATGAGGGCACAAGAGGAAGCTGACAAGGGGAAGAATTACTGCAGCTGTTTGTCCATTATTCAGGGTTTGATTCAATTGTTACGGCCCTTTGACACATTCCTGCTAACTAGTTTGCTCGGTACCCTCTGTTATATAACGTATGCTTTTTGAGACTCACCTAAGCCATACAAGTTTTAGAAGCTAAAGAAAATATAAAGTTAATTGAAGAAGAGGCAAAGGACGAACTGCAGAGTGCCACCCTGAAGGCCTACACGTGCCTTGGTGTGGTCATGGCTTACGTCTTCCTTATTACGGAAAGCAGAAAGGGGAGCATTTAAACATCAGGACGAAAAACTGAGACATTAAAGTAGGATGGCATGCACTGTGTGTCAGTTTTCGAGGGTTTACTAGATTTCTGTCTTAAGAAGAAGTGTTAATTATATAATGGTACTCCTGTAACATTCACTACAATCATACTACACCCCTCCTCTGTTCATCTGTAGGCTCAAACATTCACATTTACTCCCGACATATGGAGAGAAAGAACACCAGTTGGAAAATCTGCTAGTATGGAATCATAGGAGGGCCACTAAAAAGAATAAATCTGTAAAATAATAAGAAAATGAATGTGGAAATATAAAGAGGAAGGAAGGGCCACCAGTTGAATGACAGGTCAAGGAATAGCAATAGGGAAGAGGGTAAGGAAAAATAAACGGATAAAACTACATAAATTACATTATATAATTATTATATAAGAAAAATGAAATAAATGAACAAATAAATTTAAAAATGAATAACAATGCTTATAATAATTATTTTATATTTTGTTATATGTCTTTATTTTCCCACGTTTCTTTTTCGTATTCTTTTACAGATTTCTTCTTCTTTTTTATGGCACTCCTGTGACTCCATATCCTGGATCCTGCCCTCTTGATCAAAAGGTATCCGGCGAACCTGCGCACCTACAGCATCCTCCTGCTCGAGTGACCTTGGACAAACCTGCGTGTGCTGAACATGGCTGAGCGTTTCACCTGCCCGTGGATTTACCCTGCAGACAGACAGCGGCAACCATTACGCAGGTTTTCCACCGGCGACGACACGTACCCACCCATTAACCAAAGGCGTAAAGAACCCATTCTCAGATATGCAGATGAACATTTTACTAACTTGTCCCTCCTTGTACAAAAGTTAAACACACTTCTCTGTGGTGCGGTGTGTGAATGTAGCAGCAGCAGCAGCCACTAAAAATGCCCCCCAAATACAATTATTTATTACTGTAATTTCAAGGCACAGACACCATGATGTATAACAGTGTGGATGGTGTGTAATACAGGCTAACTTGCAGTAATGACATGTTACATGGATAATGATGGGTTGGGAATGCACATTACTGATCAACACTGCTCTGTAAGCTGCAGGTGTCTCCCTGCTCCGGGTGCCGAGTGTGTACGTCTGCATCTGCAAAAGAGCGTGCGTTTGCGTGTGTGTGATTTGCATGAACGAGCACTTGCATACATCATGCATGTGTGTATTTTATATCACTGTTTGTGTGTATGTGTGTGTGCGTTCAGGTGATCCCAACATCCTTGTCTCTTGGTTAATGAGGCGTGAAGATGAATGTTGCTGCTATTGAAACGCTGCCAGGAAGATGACGATCATCACGATCATGATAGGAATTACTCTGTTTTGTGTCTGGCAGTGTATACGTAAGGAGGATGGCTGACGGGCGACAAGTGTGTGTGTGTGTGTGTGTGTGTTGTGGATTCAAGGGGTAATGTTCGGGCTGAGTGAAGCTCCACTGTAACTCATAAAGCATGTCTGATGAAGATTACCCTGCTTATAGTACCATCGCAACCCACCACACTCAATCATTTAATAAAGTCCAAATATTCTGATTGGATCCCATGTGCCCTTGTGCTTCAATCATGCAGAGGAAATTGAGTTATTTCATGAATTGATGAGAGGAAAGCTCTGCGTAATTAATGGGTCTTGGGGAACAAATACGAATCTGGTTGCAGTCCTTACTTGGTCCGCTATTTAATTAAAAACACTGAGCATCATTCATCAAACACTATAGCATTACATTTGTGTGGAAATCATGTTTAATAGATAGAATAGCGGGGGGCAGGGGGGGGATTACAGAGCACTCAGCTTCAAATTGAAATGTAAGTCATCAGACAGTCTTTCAGTTCTTAGCTAAAATGTCCAAAGTTCATTTCAGTTTAATTCAAATATGTTTTACCCTGGGAAAGAACATCGTGATCAGGTCAGACACAAATACAACACGGTGGTACATCATTACAAAATCAGCTAAATAAGATACAGTAAGTACGTGTGCAAATTAAATGATGTGATTGCAGTAGGGGCTGAAGCAGCTTGCGGCACTTTTTGTTGTTGAATTTCGAGCTTCCAAAGCAGCTCAAACTGCCCTGTGAGCAGTTACAGCCTGACAAGAGTCTCATGGGTGCAGCGGGCCCTGGGGTACAGAATCATCTGGATCCACAGTGTCATCTGCACATGATGGGTGCAGACTGGACCGCAGAGGAACCTTTGACAGCTGCAGGTTTAGACCCATAAACAGGGTTTTCAGAGAAGGGGGGTGCGTGATAATAACATGATTGTTGCTTGCAGTAATTTAATAAAAATGTATGAGCATGGTTATTTAGAGTGAGCAATCTGAGCTCCACTTGAAGGATTTGACTTGACTTTTAGACGCTTCTGCTGGTCTGTTAAAGCAGCAGTGACATATCCATTGCTGTTCTGGAGGTTCCGAGTGTGTCACGCAGTCTTCCTCGGCCGACAAGAGTTTCTGTAGAATTGTAGAACTTCTAAAAAAACAAAACAAAGTTTGGAAGCTCATTCTTGACCTTGAAAACTGTTCTGTAGCTGTCATGTTGTCATGGAATTATGGATGTTTTTCCAGTTTTATGAGAAATGTAAAAAACCTCTGAACCACATTGAGATATCAACTAATTGTGTTTTTTTTTTTTTACTTCATCCCAAACGTTTTACAAGAAATATCAAATATTTTGGGGGTGAATTTTGTGGGCAAATGTGACTGGTATGCAATGGAGCAGTAATATCTGATATGCAGCAGTTGCTTTAAATGCGGGTATGAATGTGTTACTCGCTATAATAATCAGATTGTGTAGCTTATAGAATGCACTGTGTGTCAGTATGGAATAAAAGGTTGAACATGTTGAAAGGAACTTGTGATGGAACTGCAGGATATAACTTGTCATTTTGTGCTGTAGAACGTTTTGTTACTTCGACATTTCAAATCCTGGATATCAAGTCTGCAAACACTGATAGCAACCTCTCCAATGTTACTGCTTATGACTATCAACATGCATTCAGTGGTGTTATGGCGCCATCTGGTGGACATTTTGTTTTTTGCACAAACCCTTTGCAGGTGTGGCCCAAATCCACACACAGAGACTAACACAAACAAAAGAAAATGACTCTTAAAGGAACACCACATGTCCTACATGAATATAAAATGTTCTGGCAACGTTTATTTGAACGGTGAGACTTTCTGTATCTGCAAACGTTGACATACGAAAAACCGCATCTGCAGGAGCTTTAGGTTTAAGTCCCTAAGCTCCACTCCATGTTCCAGATTTGTGGGGCTGCCAGGTTTCACTCAGAAAAGTTTGACAACTTAACTTTTTGCACCAGGCCACGTGCCAACAACTCGAACTCAAAGGCATTTTGGTGATTTTTGAACTTGTCAACGTTCCTATATTGTCCTTTCTAAGCTAAATAAACCATTTAGGAGATGTGAAACTGCCTTGTCACAAAGCTGAAAACAGAGCTGTTTTTCTTACGAAACGCTGACATTTTGGAGAGACATCCTTTTCACAGAAGTGACATTTGACTACTTGAAAAAATAAAGATTGGGCCTGTGAAGGGTTAAAAACACTTGTTTTGTAGTAGGATAAAGGTTACATTGGCGAATGAGGAGTAGTAGTTTCACACTTTGCGAAATCACATCATCAGTGAGTCGTAAGGGAAGATGTTGGGATTTACAGCAAATGGAAAGTTCGCACTTTCCTTCTTTTAATGGGAAACAACAGACGTCGGATCCACTGAGGTCTACTTGACTTCCTTTATTGTCTGATCAGAGACAGAAGTCCTACAATCAGTTGTGCGATCCATACATCATGTATCCAAAGCCACTGAGTTTAACAAGGTAGGATTTGTACAAGTAGTTAATTGTATTGTGTATTAGTTTTGATTTCATTAACAAAACCAAAAAGGGGAATATTTGTGTTCAGTCCTTGATTCAAATTTCCGACCACGTTGTGTGCTTTCTCTCAGCAGCAAGAAACACGTGGGGATGCAAACTGGGGGAATCGTCTTTTTAAACCAGACTGCAAAAAAAGAAAAGAAAAAAGAAGAAAATCCTGTCTTTTTCTGAAAACACTGTTAAAACCCCCAAATGATGAGCCTCATTGGTTTGGCAAGACTATGACAAAATGTCTCAACGCAGCCGTGATGCCGAACCAACCAATCGATGAACCCGGGTTACATTTGAACGTCAGACGATCATAAACTGATCCACACAAACCACTTTTCCCACAAACAACACTGTTGGTGTCGTGAGGAAACTTCAAGCCTAACAAGACTGCCGGGTTTCCAACCCTTCTTCTGTATAAAATGAGTGCCATTGCTCTAGCCTACAGATATTATATAATGTAGAATAATAATCAAAAAATAATGCACATCTTTAGAGATATGTGGCATTCTCCGACAACGTGTTATACAAAATGCTCCCATTTCCTGTTGGGGAATAAAAATGTTTAAATGCCCACAGACACACACGGGAATCCAATCATGTACAGATAAAATCTTCTCAACGCTCATCGATAGGTTTTTGACGCATATTTTTGGAACAAAGACACTGTTACAATTTCAACATATGACAACAGTTCTTTAAAAAAGATAAGTTGGCAATTCAATTTTCATTTCTCATCGACAGACACGGACTGATGGGCAACTTGTGCAACTACAGAGCGAATGTTAAAGACTCGCATTCATTATTTCACACCGATATTGAAACCTATGGGCTAATTTGAGATCTTGTGAGATTTGGTGCCTGCGTATGATTGAACAAGCTTGAAATGTCGAACAGGAAAAGTGTTTGTGTTTGCTCCACGAAGGGAACTTGTTCTCGCTCAAACAAAACTAAGCAGGCGTGCTGTTGCCAGAGGGGAGCGGGTTCCATTTTTTATTGTCCAGAAACACAGTGAATAAACATGTTTACAGAGACAATGAGCGAAACAGTAAAAGAAAATGGACACGGCAGTGATTTGGGAAATGATAGTGGGTGTATGCAAGCTGAGGTGTAAAGCCTTGTCACTAACAAGTCAATCTTTAAGCCCCTTATGGTTTATTGTAGAAGACAGATGTGATTTCATAGTGTTACCCTCCAGCAAAAGGTATCCAATAAAGCATTTTAACAACATGGGAATTTCTTTTTGAATGGGTATCCTAGAAATCTATTTCTGCAATGAAAGGGATACCATGAAAAATGCATATATATTCTATAAATGGAACCAAATTACTCCAAACTAATATATTATATGTCTTCTTATTTTACATTGTTTTATTTATTTATTTACTTCTTATATTAGACTTAAAAATCCCATATATTTTTGAATATAACACTTTGTATTACTGTCCTGTTGGCACCTCTGCGATTCACATGGCCAGCTAAGAAATTTAATTATCTACTTGATGATGTTTGAGGCTACTGTCAGTGACGACACCATGAGGTTTGCTTTTAAACTGTCTACCGACGACTATGTTGTGGACTGTTCCGTCTTCAGCACTGTCCAAATCAATCAAAGTAATAGTTCTGCACAAACACGGCGTGGATGCCCCTGTACACGGGAGAGAAGTTGTAGATGAGCGCTCGCTCTTCCTCCGCAGGGCTGGAGAAATGGTGCTGGTTCTTCATGGCTGGAAGACAGAAATAAATGGAGAGTGTAAAAGAAAGGAGGGATGAAGCAGTGTAGTGATGAAACTTCAAACCACACAGACATGTAGCTGCTCTTTGCTTGATAACACACACGTACAATTCAAGAATTAAATGAGCTACCATATTTCCTTAAATAAAAACCAATAGTCAAGTAAAAGCCAGGTCGGCCTCCCATATAGGCCGGGGAAACAACAAGGCTGGAGAAACTCCCGGTGGCTTTTATGTTATATGCATAATATAAAGTAGTATTTTTCCATTGCTTTAATTTAATAAACTCAACAACATAATCACACAAGTGTTATTGTCCGATTTCAGTCACTGCAGGCCTGCTGTGTTTAAGTCTCAGCCAAACTGTATGTTGTAGTAACTTACAAGCACCACAAGATGGCAGCAGCTACATTTCAAAACGCCATACGGAAATATTGCAAGTCAGTTTTCCAGAAAACGTTTCGTGCAAATGTTACAAAATAAAAGTCATGTTAAGAAATGAAGGGTGATGGTTTCTGTCCAATGAAATGCTAGAAGGCTTTTAATTTGAAACTGATACAGGAAGTGTTGAGTAACAGCGTGATGCAGTAACTTTAACAGGGCAAACGGGAGCGAATCAAAACAAGGCTTCTTACTAAAATATGGCCAATTATACTCATCAAACAGAGGGAGTTAGAAACAAAGGCCTGCCTCTAATACAAGCCTGCTTCAGATAAAGGCCTGGTACCTTCTGCAGTTAATAATAACCTGACAGAATCACACAGATGTACCAGTTGTTACCTTCAGAGACGAAGAAGCTGGCAGTGTAGAAGCCGGCTCTCACAGCAGAGG
>JAVQJF010090597.1:0-49972 GCA_036023855.1 Gadopsis marmoratus
CACAAATCTGAGTTACTGAGGTACACTTGTACTTAAATTTGATAGGGCAATTATAGTCGGTAACTTCAACAATCATACTGACAATCCAAGTCTTTAACCACAGAATTTTTAAACCGCGCAGCACATCTCCAGTCCCACACATAACCATGAGCACAGCCTTGACTTAGTTTTTATTCTGTATATGTCGCTTAATTCCCTGAAGATTGAGTTTGTCTCTGAGCATAAATGTTATTACCTTTGACACACCCTTACTAACTACTACAATATCCCAGAAACGTATTACCTACTCCCACATCTTTAATGAGTCATGTCTTCCACCTGCTTTTCTAGTCCGGCCAAATGGCCTCCTCTCTTTGCCAATATTAATGACCAAGTTAGTTGGTTTAATGGTGTGTGTGATTTTTGTTTTTTTCCACTCCACACACTTCCAGGGCTGTTCCAGTCACTAATTTTACCCCTTGCATCAATGAAAGCATCAGACATCAAAGAAGGGAATACAGCAAGGCCGAACGTAGATGGAAAAAATCAAAACTTGTAGTTCACCAACTCATGTGAAGGAGCTACTATTTAAACTGAAATCGGTAAAGGTGCGCAAGCTGCCTACTTTTCTGGCTTGATTAATAGTAATGAGCATAACCCAAGGTTTCTGTTAGCTATTGTTAACAAGCTTGTAAATCCATCTCTTTTGCACTCTCCACCAATGACTGTGAAAAATTCTTATCTTTATTTGTCGGCAAGATTGATGTCTGAGGTTCAATATACCCTCGACTGTTTTACCAGCCACCCTATTCAGCCGTCTTAAAGACCCTTTTAAATACTGTAGCTCACACTCATCCCTCCTCCAGTCCCTGTGATATAGTCCTGTCTCCTGATCTCTATTGTAAACTTCTCTCTCATATCTGGGTCTGTACCTGGTTATATTTAAATTACTAGTGTTAAACCACTTCTCAAAAAACTCTCTCTCAATCCAACCCAATTACAGAATTATAGGCCAATCACCAAGCTACCATTTCTTTCCAAAATCCTGGAAAAAAAATCATTACAGACCATAACATCTTTGATACATTTCAATCCGGCTTCCGCCATAAGCAGAGTACTGAGACCGCATTACTATGAGTTACCTGCAACATTCTTATGCATGCAGACTATATATATATCTATATATATATTTATATATATATAGATATATATTTATATATGCCGCAGTGTCTTACATAATCAAGAGCACTCACTTTGATTACTCTATTTGGCTGTCTCCATGTAAAGTCAGATGGAAAAGCAGGTGTCAAAGATTACAATAGCAAGGAGCAGAGACAGACAGGCACACACACAGAGACAAGTGGGGAAAACAGAGAAAGACCCCCTCTACAGGTATACAGTACTTGGCATGTGGCTTTGACTCTCTTGGAATTAGTGGAATACCTATTAGTTGTCCTTCCAACTCCCTTAGCCAAAGGTGGGCAATGACACTTGTTAGATATTTAAAGATATCTATTTGGATTCTGTAGCTCTGCTTTGCATGTAAAACAAAATGACCAAATGTGAACAAGTAAATTCCAGAGAAACATGAGAACTAAACTATAATCTGAACTAAACCAAACCAGTGTGTGTCATCCATAACCACTTATGGCACTTTTTGTAGTTTGGTAAATAGTGAAAGAACAAAAACAATATTGTCCCAGTTTTGCATGATCAAAACTTTAAAAACATTAAAGCTGTAGTGTGTTGTGGTTTGTCTGCTGTTCAGAGTGTTTAGCAGTTTCTCATTAAATAAAGGACTGAAGCAGATTAAATGCAACCACACAGTAATTACGTCCCCCTGTAATATTATCTCCCGTTTGCAGCCGTTCATCACTATTTATGATATACGAGGTCCAGTTGCAGTTTACACTATTAATGCTCATAATCAATTATTTCTTTGTGAGCTCATCAGAGATGATAAACAAACACATGCGGTGCAGTAAAGTGCAGCATGACGTGCTGTCAGTCACCTGAATTCGATTTCCTCTCATTGATCCATGTAGGGCTGAAGATCTCTAAAGCTGTCCAGTAAATGAGTTGCCTGTCAGTCCCGTGACTTCTTTTTTTTTTTCTGCTGTCGATTTGTTTGAAATAAGTCAGTGTGAATACAAAGCAGACCAGAGCTAGAAGGCAGCAATGTATTGCTTTTTCCTGGGTGCAGACCAAAGGAGCCACACTACAGGTGTGAAAGCACCCTTGGACTATCTCTAAATTAGTAGTGATTGTTGCCTTTAGTTTGGTAGAAATTAAATGTAAATTGAATGAGGCAGATAGTTCACAAGTGCTTCACAATCTCTCTGACCTCATGTGGATAATCCTGCACAACTATCAACAGGTTTCTGCTCCATAATAAATACTCGGGGGGGGGGGGGGGTTATGGCAAGGGCGGTGAAAAAGAAAGTATTTAACTGTAGCAAAAAATTTTTTTTAAACATTCTCACGAGGTGACCTTCTCCGATTACATTCAAAAAATGTAGGAGCGCACACCGAGGAACTAAATAAATGAAAATAAATAGCTAAAACATTTTAAATATGCAGAAGCTCCACGTTTTCAGTAAATTATTTTCCGATGTGTTTACTGCTCAGACAAACTCAATGTCAGACCTACACTCACACCTCTGCAAAACGATGTGTAATATTACATGCGTGGATACCTTCATTCATTCACTGGGATTTAACTGTGAACTGACCTTTTCCGACACCAGTAAGCTGTTCTGACACATTCACAGTTTGTGCAGCGACATCATGTGTAGAATAGCAGCAAATCTCCAAACTCCATGTTTTATTACTTTGTTTCTAGATTTGAGGACTGATTAAAAACTTCTTCTGTTGGATAAATGAGGTTTGTGTTTTCAAATAGGAAGAGGAGCAGAACCGCGCAGTCAGAATGATGTGTTTTTGCTCCTATATTTATTGTACAGTTTGTAGAATTACAACTACGTCATCTGTCGCATCTTCTGTGTTGCTCCTCACCTTTCAATATTTAAACATGAAAATACATTTTACAATACAGATAAATGGTAAATAATTAGCTTCATTTGGATACCCCCTCAAAATTTGATTTTGCCATCTTTGGGGGGTCCTAGAGGTGTGACTCCCATATTTCGAATTTAAAGAGTTGTCACTTTATGCAATCATGTAAACAGGTAATTTAGGCAGTTGCTGCATTATTGTGTGCATTTAAACATCAGATGCACAGAGCAGTGGTGACTGGGAATTGTGCAATTTGCAGTATTTTGTGCTTTCAGTTCATTTGCATAAATAGAGCCATCTTGCCGTCATGGATGCGGAATAATTTGCTGTGGAGTCATTGGCTCCATCAATGCAATCTGAGTGAATCTTATATTTTTTCTTATTAATAACCCTGAGGCAAAAGTCCCCTCTCACAGCCTTCTGCATAAGACCAAGCGTAAACGCACAGAAATGTAAATTAACAAAAAAAGCCATGTCTCTTCTCTTTGAATTCTACCCTGCTGTGATAGTAGTTAGTGTCTCCTCTAGCTGTTAAACACTAAGTGCAGTTTCAGATGAAATGGCCACGATTTTGTTTACTAATTTATGAGATTGATCCAGTTTAATAATCTGCCTCTCCATTGTTGCACGCTAATGTTTTCATTCCTCAATGTATATTAGTTAGGCAAAGGATGTGAGCTTGCACGGATTAGTAGGCAGAGATCTGAAGCCTTATACAATAGTGCCTCTCAAAACCCTCGGAGAATACATGCCTAAAACCCACCTGCTCGCTCTCGGCTAAATGCCTGAAAGCTTCACCTTCTGTCTTTTGGGTAAACTTCATTGCAAGTTTGTTTCTGTACATGGGGTAAACTAGTCGCTAAAGAGCCATGTTGCTTCTTATCTGTTGGATGTGTAAAAAGCAACTGTTTTCTAACATTTTAGCCACAAGTATGCTTTATTATTGACTTATTTGAAACATCTGACAAACCAGTACCATATAACAAGCCCTATATGCAACATAAATACAATTAACTGGAAAAAAGTACTTCAGAAATCTGGCCAACCCTACAAGCTGATGTCCCAAAGCCTTTTCTGAAAAAAAAAAATATAAATTTATTGACTGATTCTACAGTGGATCTCCGACAGTTACCTGAAAAGTAGGTTGAAACAGTTCAAGGGCTTTTTTTTTAGGTTGTACTGTACTACAACACTCGACATTCAAAACATTAAATGTGTTTTAGCAGTTTAGAGCCTCTGCCTCAGATTGTCAGATCATTAGATACAAACAAGCCCTGTGGGTGTTTTGCCAAGCTACAGTGGCCTGTAATGTTTTGGCAGTCAATAAATTACTTCAATTAAACCACTGAAGTATACATCTTCAAATCTTTTCTCTGCTCTTGGAAAAGGGGACTGCGTATTTATTTTTAGGTTTTGCTGCTTATTCAAAATATTCCTCAGTTGCGCGTTTTGAGCTCATGACCAGGAAGTGTGAAGTAAAACGTGTAGTTTTTGGGAGGTTTGAAGAGAGGTGATGATTAAATATTTCCCAATTAATGTCGTCTTAAAAGCCCCTATTTACGAGCTGAAATGTGGGACCTGACCTGTGGTATAACTGGTGCCATTGCAATCATTGAGGACAGCGAGGTCCTGTCCTCTGTATTCTTTCTGCGAAATGTGACTCAATGTACTTTAATTTGACTATGCCAGACATCATTCAATAAATGAAAGACTAGAGCTAAGAATTGCTAATCGGTGCCAATACAATATCTTATTTTGGGGAATATTGGCATGTTTAAACCCTAATTATGTTTTGACAGTTCCCAGGCAACATTATGATGGGAGCAAGTCAGGATGTCAGGGGACATAAATAAATAAATAAATAAATTGGATGCGTCAATGAAACACTGGAATTTAAAATAGCTGTTTGTTTCTCGTTACCAACCAAAACTTGATGTTGGGTTCTGTCGTTCCATAATTGTAATCATGTGGTTATTATTGTAACCCTGACAAGGAGACTTTAAGCCAAGCCCCAATGTTTCCCTAACCTTAACTAATGCTTTATTCATGCGTTGTTGCATCATAAAATTCCTATTTTTTTTGTAATGGTTTTGGAAGGTGCAGACAAACTACACCGATAAGCCATAACTTTCTGACCACTGACAGGTGAACATTGATTATCTCGATACCATGGCACCTGTCAGTGGGGGGGATATATTTGTCAGCAGGGGAACATTTTGTCCTCCAAGTTGATGTGTTGAAGCAGGAAAAACGGGCAGCGTTAGAATGTGAGCGACTTTGACAACGACCAATCTGATGGCTAATGACTGGGTCAGAGCTTCTACCAGAGCATCTACCACCTACCAAATGTGGTCCAAGGAGGGAAAACCGGTGAACCGGTGACAGGGCCATTGATGCGTGTGGGGAGCAAAGGCTGGCCCGTGTGGTCCGATCCAACAGAAGAGTTTCTGTAGCTCAAACCGCTGAAAAGGTTAATGCTGGTTCTGATAGAAAGGTGTCAGAACACACAGAGCAGTTTGTTGCATATGGGGGACCGGTCAGGCCGCTCTGCTGTCATCACGTTATCCTGTCTTTTGGGGCATCAAATCAGAAAACACCATATGTGTCGTTCTAAAGGACCCTTTCTTCTTTTCCAGAATTTTAAATCTTCATGCTTGGAAAGGAATTTGAATGAATAAAATATGAAAGATCCACAGCGTCGACCTCCGTGTCTTTACAGACCTGGTAAAAATATATGTTCTATTTAGCACAGTTTACTTCCTCTCCTTGATATATCCACTTTATTTTCAGTTAGATTTTATTATTTTTGTCGTTTTCATGCATTGAGCTAGTTTTTAGTCTTGCTTAAAATCTATTTTATTGCATTTTCACCTTATTTTCTCATGTGCACTGGTTTCATATTCTTAAAGGTTTAATTGTTTTGTTTTTATGGTCTACACATGTTCTGTCTTATTATCTTATCTGTGAAGCACTGAACTGCACTTACCTGTATGAAAGGTGCTATACAAATAAAGTTTGATTCGATTTGACGGTTGTCCAATTAATAAATAAATAAATAAAACCTATATATATAATTTTACACAAACTGAGTACAAAAGTACGACTACACTGAAAATGTTACAGAAAATGTCAGACCCTGAGACTGAATTAGGGGCATGTCATCACATCAGTGTAGAGCCTCATAACTATAACAGGTCCATAATAGCTCAACGGCACATTATATTCACATTATAACAGAACAAACATAAAAAATATAAGTCTGAATCTGAAAACCCCCCCAATTCAGGCTTCTGTTGAAATGAGCCTTGACAGGGCTCCAGCTGGCTGCCACATCTAATAATTTGATCAGTAAGAGCCTGCTGGAAAAAACCCGTAAAAATCATCATTGGTATTGAACAAGACCTGCTGCGGTTCAGTCACACTCTCATTTGCTAGATGGTGTTGCTTGGATCTTGACACTAGTCGCTAACTGTGTCTGCTGTTTGGTGCTGAGCAGGTAGCGTACTGCCATTTTTGTTTTTTGTTATTAAGAACAGCTGCATCTGGAAATGACAGTAATGAGTGTGAGTGAACCCAAACAGCTGCAGGCTGCAGGGGCGGGGTGTGGCACAGGAGGTTAAGCTGTGGATTTTCAACCCTGGGGGTTGGTTGTTTGAATCCAGCTCCCGGCCATATGTCGGGTAGCTGTGGTTCCGGAATTAGAGCTGTTGACTTTCATCCTGGGGTTGGCGCCTTGGGATGGTGTTCTGATTCCAGCTCCTCCTGTCCACATGTCGAAGTGTCCCTGGGCAAGACACTGAACCCTAAGTTGCCCCCTGTCCCTGACCAAGACAGGACAGTGTATGTGCACCCATTTGGTCCCCGGTCACTCTAGAAGGCTGACCACTGCTCCAGCTCCCCTCGGAAGAAGGATGGCCGGAGTGGTTGAAAGCAGAGGATAAATTTCAACGTGTAACGCGACTGTATGTGTGTGTTAGAGTATTGGTCTCTGCATGTGTATATATGTGTACATGACATTTTCTTTCTGCACTCAGGTACACTTTACAGGCTAGAATGCAGGCATTTACACTATATGGACAAAAGTATTGGGCCACTCCTCTTAATCATTGAATTCCGGTGTTTCATTCAGTCCCATTGCCATAGGTGCATAAAATCAAGCACCTAGCCCTGCAGTCTGCCTTAACAAACATTTGTGAAAGAATGGGTTGTTCTAAAGAGCTCACTGAATTCGAACGTGGTACTGTAATAGGATGCCACTGTTGCAACAAGTCAGGTCGTGAAATTTCTTCTCTCCTAAATATTCCACCATCAACTGTATTATTGCAAAGTGGAAAAGTTTAGGAACCACAGCAACTCAGCCACAAAGTGACAGACCACGTAAAGTCACAGAGCACGGTCGCCGAGTGCTGAGGCACATAGTGCGTAGAAGTCGCCAAAGCTCTGGTGACTGAATAACTGCAGAGTTCCAAACCAGCTCCGGCATTAATGTCGGCACTAAAACTGTGCGCCGGGAACTTCGTGGCATGGGCTTCCGTGGCCGAGCAGCTGCATGCGAGCCTTACAAAAGCAGGTCGCCACTGGACTTTGGAGCAGGGGAAACGTGTTCTGTGGCGTGACGAATCACGATTCTCTAACTGGCAGTCTGATGGACCAGTCTAGGTTTGGCAAATGCCAGGAGAACGTTACCTGCCTGACTGCATTATGCCAACTGCAAAGTTCAGTGGATAATGCTATGGGGTTGGCCTTGGCCCCTTAGTTCCAGTGACGAGAAATCTTAAAGCTTCATCTTACTAAGTCATTTTGGAAAATTCTATGCTTCCAACTTTGTGGAAACGGTTTGGGGAAGGCCCTTTTCTGTTCCAGCATGACTGTGCCCCAGTGCACAAAGCAAGCAACCTCACAAATGCTCTTCTGGATGAAAGCTTTCCCAGAAGGGTGGAAGCTGGTATAGCTGCACAGGGGGGACCAACTTCATATTAAAGCCTATGAATTTGGAAGGGATCACCTTAAAGCTCCTGTATGTGTAATGTGCAGGTGGCCCTACACTTTTGTCCATATCGTGTAGACTCAGAGGGTTGGGGAAATCGCACTGGGTTAACGTCATGGACGCTGTCTCGGGTTTAGGTTATTGCAGTTTCTTTGCAATCCTCTCAAATGCCTCAGTCCTCTGACTCCCATCAAAAACACACATTGGGGGTGGAAAGGTGCTCTTATATAGCATCTGCAGGGCTCATGCACTGCTGCCTGGAAAGTTACAATGGGCACATGAATACAAATCAGCATGGGGTGAGCAGCATAGTTTGGGTTTTAGAGCATGGATCTCTCTCTCTCTCTCTCTCTCGCTCTCTCTCTCTCCCGCTCTCCCCGAGAACTGGCCGCGCAGACCGAGTCGACCTTGCGAAGCGACCACAGGTTCCCCTCCTGTTATTCCTACGCACAGATCCAAGCGGCAGAGAATATCAGCGCTCCGCACGCACGCACGCGCGCACGCACAAACTTCCAAGAAGAGGCACCATGCAACTTTATGTGGCTGTGATGTTCGCTTATGGGGTGTCGGGTAAGTGTCGGCGAATGTGCCTTTTTATTTTTATTTTTAAAGAGCAACCTGTGAATCGCACCTGCTCATCTTGCACGAGGCGACCGGTGTCCAAAGTCAGCATCTGAAATCCGCACCGATAACTAGGAGGAGCAGAAGACTGCGAATGACGTTACGACTGCCGCTCTGCTGTATATTCCCCTGTATTAATCTTTTGGAGGCAATACGCCTCCCACTGTGCACGGTGCTGTGGCTCCTGGTATGTCAGCAGCAGGTCTCTTGCTTTCTTAAAGCTGTTCTCTTTTTTGTTTTTTGTTTTTTAAGACCCATCGCATTGCGTGTAGTGTGATGCTGCATCCATCACTAACCGAATGCCTGAGTCCTCATCAGTCCAGTAATGTGCCTGTGAGGGTTACCGGTCCATGCGGAGCCCCGGAGGACTGAATGTGCCCACTGACTGAATTCAAACTGCCAATGTTGCCTGGGTCACAGTGTGTTACCAAGACCCTATAGCTCCTACCATACGAGCTGTAATACAGTGGGTGTATTTGGTCACCATATATCAAGATTTCATATTTCAGCTGCAATACAACATCCTGCAGAAATTAACAACATTTAACTCTATAGCAAGATCGAACATGGTTATAAATCCTAAGCAGAACAGAACAGAACTAGAAAATGTTTGGAGCACTGGAATCTAAATATTTAAAAAATTTGAAGTGATAATTTAATTATTTTGTGTGGCTTTAGACCGGTGTAACTTAGTGCATTTTGGGGTTTCCTCCAAAAGAGTTTGATTTTTAAATGGGCCATCCCCAGTCAACACATTGGCAGCTCATGCACTCATGACGTTGACACTGTGACGCATTGGTCACGACCTGAATCTATTTGCATGACTGTTTGCTTCGCTTGTGTTTTAGCGAGAACCGTGTATCCAAAGGTCTGTTGAGAAAAGAGAAAAATTCAAAACCATATGAGGCATAAACCAACACTGCGCTTGCATCATTTTTTTTATGCTGTCACAGTCAACAGATGATAGGCTACTCTTCAGATTCTCAGAGTAATGCCCTAAATATCTACCTATTTTTGATTATGTCTATTCGAACCCCTCCGCCCGACACTCATCTTAGGCCCCTTAATGTTGCGTATAATTCTCTGTGTAGATTTACTTTGATGTGTCCATATAGAACTCACCATTGTTTCATTCATGAATCATGTTATTGGTTGCAGCCTAAATCTAGAAGGCAATTTCACTGGGTTCAGTTCACCTTGTCCATGCAGATCTCCATATCCGCTCAGACATGTGCAACATCCCTTTTTCCTAGTCCCCAGAATTTTTAAAGAAGTCAGATGCAGCAAATTCCAAAGCTCCATCCAACTGGAATAACCGTCCTCTTTCTCTGAGATCTATTTTGTCTTTCCGCTGCTTCAGGACATCTTTATCTTCTGCCTTTAAAACAACCTCTTTATGCTTATGATTTGTGTGTACTGACAAACTGCTTCAGTTGCTCCGATCATTGTGTCAAATGTATTTGTTTTAGGGCGGTTGTTTTTCTTGAATAACAGCTGAGGCCTGGGGGTGTGCAACATGTCTGTATCTGTGTATTTGCGGTGTATGTTTTGTATGTATGTGTTTTATTGTTTATTTGTGTCTATAGACCCCCCCCCCCCACTTTCAAAAATGAAGTGATGCTACAGTAAACTCAAATATCTCTTGGACCCTGATTCACAGCCGGTCAGCCGTCAGCGTATGTGGCGTAAACCACCGCCTGTGGTTTTTGCAACTGTTGGCCATAGTCGGTCCTTATCAGCTTCTCTTTGGCTGACTCAGCATTGAATCAGTGGAGGAGGCAGTCAGTGAGAGAGAGCTATCTGAGTGGCTGTCCAGCCTGGGAGATCATTGTTTTGTGTCCATTTAGTGGGCTTTCTCTTGTGTTTTTCCTTTTCTCTCCACAAGTAAAAGACCAGGGGCTGACGATCTAAGCAAAGTTGGAGCTGTATATCAGTCCACATTTCATATTCCAAGAAAGGCAGATAACCAGCAGTGTAAAAGTGTTGAATATGTATGGCTGATTTTCAGTGCGATTAAGACCAAGAAAGTTTTCCCATGAAGACAGTGAAGTGTTCTAGAATAGTTTGCTTTGTGTTTCTTTCCATGATGTTTTTTGGATTATGAATACAGATAATGAGTAGATATTTCCTCTTGCGCTGGCATACAACGTACATGTATGTCGGCAGTTAGCTGGCCATCAGCTGTTGTTTATTCAGTGTGTTGCTCTTTTAACTGAAGAGGTGTCCAATACAGTCTGAAACATGAAACGTAATTGAACTTCAGATATATAACGCTTCCCAAAGCGTTGGTCTCCTCCACCTATTCACACACCAATGGCAACGGAGCTGCCATGCAAGGTGCTGGGAGCAACAGGAGCAACTTAGGGTTCAGGACACTTGGACATGTGGACAGGAGGAGGCAGGTATCGAACCGCCAACCCTGATATTAATGGATGCAGCAGCACCAGCCAAATGTCAGCTTGGTGTGTCAGGGCCCTTAGACAGAGCAAATGTCAAGTTTACAAGTTACAAGTTTTGCAGTTTATTTGAAATGTAAATTACACATTTGCTGTCTCCGATGGACTATATATAAATTGCATATAACTGTACATACATATGTACTGTACATATACAGTACATGGGATGTATTGGAATGTTCTGCACACTAACATAGTGTCACAAAAGAAATATAAACACAGAATAAAATGTGATATGAATATGTTGCGCATTTATAGTACGTTTTGTGACGTTTATGGTTTTTCTTTAAGACACCGTAAAACAAGATGCCGACTGCCGCACAATCATCAAAGACATCCTTTTTTGATTTCTTTTTCTTTTTTGTTTTATAGCTTAATGGCCAATAATGCGTGACGGTCTCTTTTAATTGAATATTTTAACATAACTTTAGCTGAACATTACTTGCACTTTTCAAGAATTGAAAAGAACAAATAGTCCGATCTTAAAAACAAAGATTTGTGACAAGTGTTTTAAAGGTATAACATATTTCACGTACATTACCTCTTCTATAGTTACTTTTTCTGCTTAAAGTTTTTAACATATTTTCCAGAATGTCTTTCAACAAGAGTGGGAGTAAAATTATAACAGTAATCTTTAAACCTTTAAAGTCGTAAACCTTTAATGATGTCAAACCATATTTATGCCAGCATATTTATTTAGAAATTGGGGTTCTTATTATTTGAAACTAGTAGTTGTAAATTGTTGTTCCTCTTCCAGTATATTATTGAAGTGCTTTTATCGCTTCACTTTACAAGTTACTGCAGGTAGAAGACAAATTTCCCCAAAACATCCATTGTCAAGCTAGATCCCCTCCAGTTTGAAAGCCACAGCTTTCACTTTTGCTGCCAGTCAAAGAGGACCGGCAGTCATGTTCTTCATGAAAAATGTAACATATTCACAAAACTCACCCAATAATGCAGTGGCTGATGCTTTGAGATTTGTAAATGTGAATCATGGACTCAGATCTAGCTTGCACTTTTTTCCATACAAACAGTATTGTCCCAACTAATAAGTAAACTCAAAGTCTTTGCACCATGCTTACGCTGCTGTCCTTGGACACCTGGGTAGACAAAAAAGCAGAAAAGGCAGATCTGTGATCTGTTGTGCTTCGCAGAATGGCTGGTCACACGGAGTGTTAATTATGTAAGAGCACTTTTCATTAGCTGTCTCCTGGTTGCTCGAAATGACCCGAGGTAATTACTGTGTGCTGTTCACCACATGGTAACATGATGAATCGACTTAGATGACTGTGGGCTAACATGCCATGTGGCTGCACCACATCTTCCTCTTCTATTATGGCTTTCTCCTCGTATCACAGTTTATGTAAAATAGTTGGTCAACCAAATAGTTCTTCATTCTTAGAGACTGCCTCCAAATTCAATGTTAAATACATTTTGTTGTTCATTCAGGTTTAATTGTTCACCCCCTCGGGCTAGTGGTTTAAGTTGCACATCATGAATCGCAGCATCCCCAGTCATTCCCCCCATCTCTTCTCTCATTTCCTGTCATCTCTCCACTTTTGTCTCTAATAAAATACCCCCCAAATACCTAAATTATTGTTGAACATAAACTGACATCACTTGTTGTCATCAGACATATTATAACAAAATGCACCCAGGAAAAGGTTACATATCAGCAAAAGCTTACTTTAAAATACCTCTGAGTGTGACCATTTTTCCGGTGTTTGACGTGTTTTGCCGTGAACAGGATGTTAGGACCAGAGGAGGTGGAGGTTTTATACGTTGGAAGGGGTTGGTTTGTTGCCTTCAAATCTGTAATTTTATTGGATTTAATCTATAGGTACTGTATGCCCCCAAGAGCACTATGATCAATTGAGGAAATTTGAATATTTTACAGGTACTGATAAGCAAGGGACTTTGACATTTTTGATGGATAACTTTCATTAGGATCTTACTTAGACTGGAAAGAGCTGTAATACACACAGGTCAAATGCAGCAGATGTTTCCAGAAGCAGGTCTCAGTCTTTCAGTGCTCAGCAGGATGGTGAATTTATTATTAACTTTACAATAAATGTTGTAACGTGAACGTTTTATATTTATTTTGTGTCGCATTAAAAATGATCAGACCAGCAAACACTTTTACTTTCCAATTAAATCTGGTGTTTTATTAAAGATAGAAGATTGTATACCTTTTTAATTAGACACTTATACTCTGGTGTGGTAATTTCAAATTACTAATGTAATGTTATCAACTCGAAAAATATGTCATTTATCAGCTCTGTGTGTACTGAAGCATCCCTAGCGCTTTGTGACTGCTTCTTGATACCACTTCTTTATACATGAAAGCCAAATGCAGTGTATGTTTAGTTTATTTCCCACAAAATTATAATGTTTGTTCATATTGAACACATCAAAATTGTGGTTACAAAGTCCTTTCGGGATGGCGGGATAAGACACAGTTACCTTTGTAGTTCCAAATGAAGGACAATAGGTGACGAAATCTGAGAGGTCTTGTTGGGACATAATGGCATGATAAGTCAATGATTTAACATGAAGCCGGACTGTGCCTCGTAGATAATGAGAGAAATTATCTCTTTTCTCTTCTTTAATTGGGTGCCAGTGCAGGGTTTCCAGTATAGGTCTAATGTGTAATCTGCACCTGGTTTTTTTTATTCGCCTGTCTGCTGTATTTTGAACCAGAGGTATTGTAAGGCAGACTCATTATGGCACGTGAATAAGGAATTTCAATAATCAAGACAGGACAAGGTGAGGGAATTAATGACTATCTCCCAGCTTGCATGGCATACAGTAAGTGTCTTATTTGCATTTACCACATTTGTTAGTCTGTACTGTTTGTTCTGTGTCTCTGCACAATTTACGTTCTGAAGATAAGTACAACAGTAGCTTTACAAGCGAGTTGTTTTTAAGGACACAGCAGCTCATCGTGGATTGCACAAAGAACAGCTCCATGAAGTAGTGATGGAGCCCAGCACCATGGGTTTGGACAAATGCAAACAAAAGCTCCCTTGTTGAGATGCCCATACTCCACCTGTACTAAAATCCTTCACAGGGGCTCTCAATGTGTCCCTGACCCGAAGACGAGTGGCATACGTTTTACGTTCATAATTATGTTCTTGGATTTTCTGCTTTGTTTACAGCACTCAATATCACGGAGGAGAAGGCATCATGCCCACTTGGATATTTCCCCTGTGGGAACCTGACAGTGTGCCTCCCTCAGCTCCTGCACTGTAACGGCATCGACGACTGTGGCAATCAAGCAGATGAGGAGAACTGCGGTGAGTTAGTGTTTCTACTTGAACGAACACGGCCATATGCTGCACAGCCTCATAATAGTTGGCGCATACGCTGAAATCTGGAATGGAATTTTAAAGAACAACTTGATGCAAAAGCCACTTTTTTTTGTGTAAGTAAATTACTGTGTATGTACAGTCACATTACTATACCATCAACTGATTCTGGCCCCTGTCTATAGTGGAGCAAAAAAGGGGTAGTACAAGAAGCGCAAGACAATTGGCTTACTACCAGTAGTATCAGTACTGTAGTGGTAAGCTCTGTGTGTTGCCTCTGCTCAATGAGAACCAGGGATGAGGACCAGAATAGGAGTTGATGATACTGGGGACTGTGGGTGATCCCAGGCAATGAGGGCATGTCTCAGTGAGGACTTGTGGCTGCGTGGTCCCCCCTTTGGTTCCTGTAATGAGAGAGAAGGACAAGAGGAAGCAGAAAGAGGTGTGGAGGGAAGGGTTGCATGTACTGAGTCAAACGAGAAAGAAAGAGCTTTGACACGCCCTTTGTAGGAGGGCACAAGAAACTCCATTAGCGACAGATTAGAAACAGAATTATAATAACTTGATGAATTCATCACCACCAGATGTATTATCAAGGTATTAAGATGACGGGGTGTCACGTACTAAAAATTATAATCTTTTTGATGCTGAAGCCTCCTCACTCCTGCTGACCCGCAGCTTCAGTTTGCGAAAACAGGCTTATGCATGAGTGATTTCCGGAATTTATTCTTGAGGAGACAAATCATCAATCATGACTCCTGTGCTGAAACAGGTGCAGCTTATGAAACAGCTGTCATATTATAATAAATCACAGTTATGAATTCCTCTGACTTCCGTTGATTCCCCGGGCTCGATTTAGACATCCCGCAGGAAGGATTGTGAGCTGATGTCACCTTTGTGTCCAATAAGTGCTTGTGGTTTATGTAGTCGAATTAAGGTTAGAGCTGTTTCACTGCCTTTGTATATTAACTGAAAAATGCATTTTCCTGTGTTTATAAGTACATTGCAGGCTGACGCAGTGTCAGATTAAAGAAACGTTTACTCAGTAGTCAACCATCCTCTTCTCCCTCTGTAGGTGTACCTTCCTGTAATAGACTGGGAACTCGCTCGGTGTTGATTTTCTGCCTGAAACAGTTAGCAAATTCAGTAGCAGGCAAAGCAGTAGTGACGCGCCTATGCAGAGAGGGGAAAACAGCACTTCACGTAGTTCCTTCATCATCCATTGACGTAACTACATCCTGTGGCATGAATCTTAACACTCCAAGTTAAGTGACAGAATTGCACTCAATGGCAGCAACTCTATTGTTGGGGAAAATAAAATCAGTGGATGCAAGTCGGGATGCTGCGGCTGGCCGATGCATAACAGACGAGACTGGCAAGCGTTGTGAATGTGACAGAAAACACCTCGATGACTAAAACATGGGAATAAGGCAATTAACAAAGTATTACCTAAGTGATCTCTGGCCTCGTGTTGGCATCTAGACATTGCCACGAGATTCACAATATCTGCCCACCTCTCACATGCCTGCTGAGCTTTGAAGCTGCACTTATTCGTATTGTTATATTACCAATGGATGGAAATGACTTTGCTAAATGTGAAAGGGCTCACGCGCGATGATGAACCCACAGATTATTATCACCTGCATCTGCAACTTCCGAGTTTTTTGATTTACTCTCATGGCCCTCATCAGCATCATTTCTATTCTTTATATTTTTTATTTTTTATTCCTGAAAATAAAAATGCTCTAAAAACACACTGTACACCACCTGTCCAGCGGCTAAAAATGGCAGACAAAGTTAGCAACTAGCTGGTGAACTAGTGGAGCGCTTAGCAGCTACAGAGACCAATATTTTTCAATGAGGTAGTGGAACAAAAGGAGAATGGATATTGGACTTTTTTTCATCAAAGGGACATAAACGTGACATAAAATGAATGCTAATGTATCTTCATATAAACTAATGTGTAAAAAAGCCACTTGTTTGGTAACACATTCGCCGAATTGACTTTACAAGTTGATAAAAGGTCAATGTCGTGTTTGTAGCTTATTTTGATGGCCCCGAGTGGCCAAAAAACAAAAACCAATTACCGCAGGTCACATATTTGTGAAACACTTCTAACTCTAACCTTTAAAAGAGATTTAACTGAAATTTACAGGACAGAGGTAATGTATCATGACACAAAATACTAATAATACTGTTTTTGGTAGTTCCTTTTTGTTTGGAGAATGATGATGCTTTTAAGCTGCACTGGTTGCCCATCGCAGCATGTTCTCAGCATCACTCAGCACTTCTGAAAGTCTGAGTTATGCTTTTGTTTTAGTTTTTATTAATGTCATTACTCAATTTTCATGAAATGAAATGAAAAAATCTGAAGCACTTACTATAAATGGCAAATGTTAAAATAAAAATGTAATGATTTTCAGTAAGAGGACAGGGTAGATCAAATGTCAGCAAACACTTCCTGAACTGAGTTGCTGGAGAACAGATTTAAATTTATTTGCACTTTTCACATTGGCCTCTAACTCCAAACTATTTGGATGACACATTGCTTATCTTAGAGTTTGAGGGTCACTGATTAAATCCTCTTGGGGCAGTTACGACTGACTGCCCTTAATTCCCTCTGGATAAATGTTAAGGTCAAATGCATCAATGTTTTTAAGAGGGATAGTGCAAAATACCTCAAATTCTTAAAGGCGCAGAACCAAACCAGGCGTAAAATAAGTCGCTCAGGGAGAGCGATCCGTCAAACTACATTTTGGTGTGTGATTAAGCAGCAGAGCATTATTGTGTCATTATTGGCTTTTCACAGAAGAATTTAATGGTTGTATGATTGCACAATTTGGAGGTGTTTCAAAGATTTAATAAGTGCAAATTTATCAAACGGCCTGCCTCAGTCATAAATTCTGCTGATAATAGCAGCCTGCCTCACGGGTGTGAGAAGCGCAAAGCACTTGTCTCACTTGAAGTCCCCATGAAGTCTCCACATGCAGAACAAGCACATGGGTGAGATGGGTTACCCTGATTTTCAGAGTGAATCGCCATTTCGTTACCTCTCCAGTATTCAGCCTGACATGCCTTCTTGCAAGCTCTTTTCAGGGAGGAGAATTTGATATCCAGCCAGTCTGATGTCACTTGCTGTCAACACTGAGGATGTGTGCAGAAGCATAGTTAGCATGGCACGTTTACAGGGGACAGCGAAGTCAGACGTCCTAATTCCAGACGAGCTACTGCTTTGTAAGGCATACCATTATTAACTGCTTTTTTGCAGTCCTTAGATTACCTTGAGTCCTCCTGTATACACTGTAGCATTTTGCAGGCCGCCAGCTAATAAGTAACTGAAACCTGGACATTTGTGCAGAAGCAGGTAGAGACAGAGAGAGGTGAGGTTTTGAATAGTATTGCAGTAATATGAGACATCATTGCAGCTTGATTATTGCTAATGGCAATTTCACTATATAAGACAGCAATTCCTTGCCCTGCGTAAGTTACTTAGAGTAGCTACTATCTTAATAAAATGGAACAACCAACCATGCCATAGTTAAACAAAACATTTTTTTTATTGTAGCAAAGTTCATCTGAAAACTGTTATCGTCATCAGTGTGCCTTGCGTTACCCATTTTGTCGCATGTTGTTTTTTTTGTGTATTTCTCCTGTAAAAAAGCCATTCAACAACAGGAAACCTGATGATGCTGTTCCAGTGGAGTTTGATAACTAAATAATTTTAAGCCTTCTAAAATATCAACATTTTTGTATGGGGAACATCCCTCTCCTGTGACGTTGTGTGAGCAAAACTGAACTGGCTGTGGAGAATACCTTCAAGAGGGCAAAAAACAGTCTACAGGTCTGACCTCGTGATAAATTCTAAGAAATCATAGTAATTATCTTGTGTCTTTCCCTGAATTTTGCGAATGATTTGACCGTAACGCGGGACTCGTGGCCCAGAACTTTGGGGAAAACACTGTGTTTTCGTCTTGAAAATATTTGAAAAGTTTGAACTGAAGGTCATCCTGAAATCCCTCTAGGGTCAGGTGATACAAAAGAAAATAATGTACAAATCTATGTGCACAAATTACTACACCAAGTGACGGATTAATGAACCAAGCAAAGGATTTCTCCATGCAGCAATCAGCTGCAAGATGCATATGTCATGGTATTTGCTTATCTCAAGTTCATTTAAACTTGCTTTGTGGAACACTTTCTGGATTTGTTTAAATAAGCCTGACTTAACCATATGAAGGACTGTATGCAGACTGTATCCAGAGTTTTATATATATGAAAAATGAAAAACAAGAAAGCCAAAATGTCATGCATAAAACATGCATAGATGTCTACCAGGCACAGCAAGCTGCATGATGCTGCAACCGTCCATCACTGACTGTCACTTCTCACAGAACACTTCCTGTCCTGCACGTCCTCCCCACCATGTGTGGAACCGTAATATGTGACTGACTTTGGCTCACCCTCCCTCTCTGCCCCCCTGACCTTCACAGACAACTGACCATCTCCGCGCAGAGCGACAACCGAATATTTGACTTCCCATCAGTGTGGATTTCACTGCACTGACCTCTTTGCAGCTAGCAAAGAGGTGCTTTTGATGCTGCTTCCAATCCAATGGCTTCATGTACTTGTCAGCATATTGGTGTTATCTTTCACAGGACTGGCCTTGGTCTCTTCCTTCTGCTGCCAGCCAAAACCTGCTTCCAAATTATCAGATTTGTGTGGTGTATTGAGTGACAGGGTACCATAATTTAAAGCCCCCACTGTGATGTTGACATCATGTTGGCTGCAGGAAATTACTTGCAAAATACCTTGACTCCAGGGCGAGACCTTTACACCTTTTACAGACTAGCGCATCTGGCGTTATGTCAAAAGGGTTAGCATGGCTGTGAGCAGGCTAGACATGGCTTTTTCTTTTGATTTTTATATAATTGCTCAATTTTCCCTTTTTCTGAGTTGGCACACTGTTCGTCAGTACCGCCCTGATCCTTAAGACCACACAGCTCAAATACTTACACACTATCTGACACGCTTTGTCAAATGCCTTGAAAAAAAGAAAATCGTCACCTTGGAATTATAAGGTTCTGACATTTTTGTAAAAAATTGAGTTTTTCACATATACTTATTCTGTGATAAGTTATTAACATTCTGTGATGTGTTTTTTTTTAAAGTTTTATGCATTTTGGGACATTTTATTTATAAAACAAAAAGCTTCTATCTCTATCAACTATTGGCAATGCAAATACTCTGAAGCTCAATATCTCAAAATTGCTCACAACACAGATGGAACCTTATAATTCCAAGGTGGCGAAATCTTCTCTGCCATACACATCATTTTCTGTTCAGTAAGCTTGAGATCCTTGCCCACTTCTGGGCATTTATGTCTTCAACAATACCAAAGCAAACACAAACACAAACCACAGAAGAAGCTAAATCATACCCATTCCTGAAAATTAGGCAGCAAGTACACACTACATACATAGTATTATACATTTGAAAAAAAACACAATTCAACATCATACATTTCCGAAGATGCATGTTTTATCTTTCCTCCATGTAATCTATAGTCTAGTCTAATCTATCTCTATGTAATCTGTAGTCTGGCATAATTACTGTGTTCCCATACAGCCCAGTACAGTTATTAGCGGTTGCCATTGTTACGATTTTTTTTAACCACTTCAGTAAGACAGCGACATGAGAGTAAGTTTTATAATTTTAACAAAGACAGAAAAATACAGAGTGGGACCTGAATTTATCCAGCAGCTCAGAGTAGGAAATCAAACAAAGGACTAAAAGCTCAACCTTCTTAACCCAAAAAAATCATCCTGCACCTTCAGGATTTAGGTGAGCTAAAGAGGCTGTCAACCTGTTCAGTTTCCTTAAGAACACTGAAGTAAGTTTTTTTGAGTTACTATACTATCAACTGATCCTGGACCCAACTCTATAATATTACTTGCAGTGGTAGTTATTTCCTTTTCTTCAAAGAAACTCAAGTAATGCTGCTCAGTAGATGGAAAGGAAAATCTGTGATATTGCCTGGTAGTCCATGCGTCTGAATACGCCATTCAAATAGAAAGATGCACACAATATGTTGGTGGGAAACACTAAATGTAAACATAACTGTTTACAAAATAGAATCTCCACAGGGTACCTTTTCAATTTGCTCTGTAACTGTGATGAATGTGGCAAGTGTTGCTTATCCCTCTCCGCACTGTCAACCGAACTGCGTGTCCCAGCATGCTCAGTTAATTAAGCCTGATGTGCAGCTACACTTCATGCATAAAAATAAAATAGTATTAAAGCTGTATTATACTGCACTGAAGGAATATGTCACTCTAATTAGTCTCTTGTCCAGAAGCACATGCTATATAAGGTGTGGCTACACACTCTTATAGTGTTCTTGTTGTTAATATCATTGTCATCGTTTAACCTTTCAACATTCAGAAAAACAGAATAGATACAGGTTGTGAGTCCTGCAGGTTAATCAGTTCTCAAATACATTTTTAGCATGTACCTGTGTCAAAGTACTGTTCCTTGTTATACACCCAAAAGCGAAACTATTTTCTGGATGTGGACACTTCCAGTAATGTCTGCAGAGTCATTTGTTCTGGTGTGATGAAGTCTTGCACTGACACAGCATGGCTTTAGTGTAAACTTGTGTGTGTGTATCAGCATATATTTTATTTTTACACTATTCATTCTGTAAAAATCACTACAACTACTGCACTTCCGTTACTACTACCATTACTTTTCAAGTATAGTATTAGATCAATTGTATTACTATGCTAATTTTGATTAATGTTTTATTCCCCCAAGACATTAGTTTTTGTTTCCCCTTTTTCACTGGTACCTTTTCTAAAATGTGTGATTAATGTTAGCTTATGGGTTTGTGTGGTTTATAATGAGATGTGTGTTTTTCAGGACAAGCCCCAAACCAAAGTATTGAAAACATAGTAAATAGCCGTGTAGGCCATAAACAAATTGCTTTAGAAAAAGTTATTACTTTTTTAGAAAACATTAATTAATCATACACTGACAAACACTGAATGACAGCGAACATATATGTGCAGCCCTATGGGTTTACATGACATTTAGATTTCTGTTCGTGTGTGTTCAGAACTTTCACAGCATGATCTCATGACTCTGTAAATACTGCTTTGATAATGTCACCACTGGTATCAGAAACTTAGGATAGATTTATCTGCTCCCATTTTCACAAAACAGTGCCGTTAGGAACTATGGTTGACAACATATACATCAACATTTATACTCAATTTCCATTTTGGCCCAGGCTTTGAAGGGTTTTACACCAATGTGTCGCATCAGCTGGTTGTCAGTTCGCTGGACATCAAAGCCAAAACATTCGGGTATCTGAAAGATGAAATGTTATTTTTACCCAGGGGGTTTGCTGAACAAAGAGTTCCTCGCATAGGCGCAAAATGAGGAGGATAAAACATGTTTGCTTTGCTGTTTATAGATTTGTTTCATAGAGGGTTGGCATTGTTCAAAGAAGGAGGATGATGTAAAGTCAGAGAACATCTTGTCACCAAAATGCAAAACAGTGGCAAAACACACTGTATACAGTATACTATACAGTATAAGGACATGACCAGAAACAGATTTCCATATCAGAAATTGATGCTCTAATTGCTACTTGACAATTGAAGTTCCCTGCTTAGTCTTCAGTAGCATGTATTTGTTTCATGTTAGAGCTTCACTCCCCTTGGAGTGCAACATCACCAAGGATAAAATAATATATTTAATTGAAGTCACCTCTATTATTTGCTTTAATTAAGTGATTTGCTTCTCACATTGCAAAATAATGACAAGCCAATGATGCAAACCAAAACAGCCCCTGAATTTGGTCCTTAATTTTCATAAAACACTCATTACCCCATGTTATTAAGAACGTGAAAGTCCGTAATTGCGCTTGATGGGACCCTTATACAGTCAGCCACTGTGGCCCAGTGTGATCTAATGTTGTTGTGTTGATATGACATGTAATTGTAGTGCCAAATGAAAAGTGAGCGGCATGACTGATACATAATAAAATCCTGAAAAAAATCAAATGAAACCACTCTCAGTCATTCCTGCCATGAAACATAGTGTAACAGTGGGTTACTGTTGCGAGTTAGTTAAAGGTCGTTGTTTGCCAGAATGACATTCGTATTAAAGGTGTCCTGTGGAGTTTTACTGTAAACAAATAAATGTTCTTTACACCTTTTACATTCAGTATTTTCTCACAAAAACACAGCATTGTTTTCTATGAGGAGACATTATTCAGAATTACCTTGCATGTACATGTACCTTTGCTCGCACATACACATATAATATGAAACCAAACTCATTCACATACTATACTGAAAACCTCACACACATACAAGCGATGAAAGCTTTTCAGTATTGTATTTCCACGAGCTCTCGTTGTTTGCAGTGGAAACAGTCTTAGTGCCACCATCTGCACACAATTTACTTTTGACAACGATGCTCTAGTCGTCTTTCCTCCCAACAAAATCAAATTCATTGGAACAGTTCCAGCCGCTGAATGTAAGCGTTTCCATCCTGAAAACGGCAAACTAGCATATGTGAGACTGTTACAAAAATGAATCCGAGGACAAAATAACGCGATACTTTTTTTGGGAGGAATGTAATATTATTACTGAAATTTTATTAGTAATTCATTACACTACTTGTTGCTGGGGGAAGTGATATTACTGTTGCTACCCAACACTGGTCATATCAATAAAGTCATTCACTCTTTTTTCACTCTGTCTCGCATACACAGTCAAGCCAAACCAAGTTACACTCTGTACACTCTGTACAACAAACAGCCTCTATCCTTTGCCAACCATAACGTGCACACAGACAAAGTGTATCCCCACTGATAATGCACACGGTAAAGCAAACATAAACCAGAAAGCTTAATAAATCAAAACTGGCTCACGACTTTGCTTTAATGTGAGAAGAATTGTGACGAAACAATTTCACAAATCTTCCCCCAAGTCATCGCTGACCGGCTAAGCCCTTAATGATCAGCACCTCCAGAATGAGACAAATTGGTGGCTGCTAAATGTTCTCGCTTACATACCACATGACTGGTCAGACACACAATCACACCTGAAAGTACCTGTCCACTGCATCCCCAGTGTCATGGCAACTAAGCACTGATTACTTTGGATGAGGTAGTCTTCTGCGCTCAGCACACCATGCTGTGTATCCCTAGAGATCCCCAGTGAGACTTAAAATGCTTCCTTTCTCTTCAGGAAACAAGTGAAACACTGGATTTTCGTCATAGCTGGTGTGAATGCTAAATTTAAAGTGTTATCGGTTACATTACTGTTATTTTTAGAAGAAGAAGAGCGTAGCAACATTTTAGTGTTCATAATATTTGAGCTAGAATTAGCTACGGTGTAAGTATCCTTTTGCATTTTGGCAAGTATGGCAATGCTCTCTTTTTCAGGACTGACCTGCTGCACATTCACGCTGTCACCCATATTTACACCTTGAAGCTGTACAGTACAACCCACAGTCTGATTTGTTGGCTTGTTTGGTAAAAAGATTTTGCACTTAATGCACTTATTTTCTTCTAATAATCTCAATGACTGCTTGGATGGCCAGCAGTTGTGTCTTTGAGGCTTTTTGCTTTACAGATATGTTGGAAAACATTAGACAAAAAGCACAATTCCCCATCTTCAAACCTTTTGCTTTTACTGTGCTGAATGAAATTTGCCACTTTACTTTAGAGCGGATAGATAATTTCAGGAACATTTCCAGGTTGAAGGTTAATGTGTGAAAAGGGCTTAAGTGTGAAACCTGAGCTCTTTAAGTCAATCTTTGAAGACACCCGCTGTTCATTTGTTCATTTGAAGCCCATTGTGCAGTGGAAAGGACTTTTTCTGACAATTGATCTATTCCACTGTTTCGGGTCTCTTTGTTCCAGAGTAGCATTCACAAATGCTTTCTTCTGCAGTAATAAGTTTTTTTTTTCTAAAACAGAACTCTTCTCTAGATACTGTTATGCAATTATGATGAGAAACGGTTACACACATCCTCTGTAGTAGTAGTGGTAGTGGTCAGTCCTAGCCGCAGGGATACAGCCTGCTGCTGTCTTACCATCTACCTGATTACATTTACTTGGCATCCCAGGTAGTACCTGAGTAACAAGAATAAAAACCAGCAGGGGCTCCAGGTCCTGAGAACCGGGGTTGAAGATTGAGTCATGGCTTTACAGTGTAATTGTAATTCAGGGCTGATGTCTGTTAAGGATGTTGCCAGGAGTAATGCAGGTGTGACCTGCTGTTTGGGATCATATTTCTGTGTTGTTTTGATAGATCTGGTTCACGTTTACTTTTAAGTCTCCCAACCCACAGAGGAAAGAAATGAAATAAGTCCTCTATGTGTATCTGCAGGCGTGTCATGCGTCTCATTTTGTATAACTGTGGCCGTTGATCTCTGAACTGCCATGATGCCATCCGTTTTTCAATTATTGGTTTGATTTAGCATCAGTCTGTTTGTGCTATTTAACTCATGTCTATCATCATGATAATTTAATGAGTCACAAATTAATCTGTGCCCTCAAAGCAAACATTTGCCCTCATAGCAAACAGAATTGTTCCCGTTGTTTGTTTAATTTTTCATTAGCATTTCTTATATTATCACAAAATGATATTTGTGCTTATGAGTCAATGATGGCATGCTGCATGAAAGCAATTTATTCACGTAATAAAAGTTTCTTTGATTTCTATACACAACAGTCACTGTACTTTGCAGTGGTGCTGCAGTGGATTGCATCATATAGTAATGTGTTTTATGTTTTTTGGACAAAACAACAAACGCATCATTGCTGCTTCAGTCAGAGAAAGACTAATAGGATCCATAATGGAAAGCAAGTTTTGAAATAAACCAGCATGTCATTTGTTACAAGATGTTACCTGTTTGGTTCTGTGAAGCCAAACACCAACTTGAATAATGCCCTCTGCTTTCACCATAGTAATAGAGTAACTCTTTGTTTGTAATTTGTTTTTCATGCAGCACGAGGATCCATTTATCATAGCAGTTTCCATCATAGCATTTTAAATGCAGTTTTATAATCAAGATGCAAAGATAAATAAAGAGTTGTTAATGACAACTCCAGTCAATATGAAAATCAATACTTGCCCCAGGGAGCGATCAAATAATGATCAAACAACAACTAATCATTAAAGGGAGAGGTGCTTCAGAGACATCAGCAGCCAGTCCAGTGAGCCATGTTATAAAATCCTTGATACTTCAGCAAAAACCAGGGGAAACAAAAGGACTGGCAGAGTAACATGACATCGGCAATCAATAGCATACTCACTACCCAGTCCCAAGCTGTCTCTCACTTCAGGCTTGTGGTTTATAGGTAAAATCCAGAAAATGTCACACTTGCTCCTGTGAAGAACATACAAGCTGAACTTTTCAACCATTGGTAGTGATAACAAGAGAAAAGTATTAGAAAAGATCTGCCCTTTCTGCAAAGCATGACGACCTTAGAAGAGCAAAATTATCTATAAATGTTTCCCAGTCAGTATTGTGCTTTTGGACATAATGTCTTTCAGATCATGTCAGATAATGTATTGTTTCATTTTTTTTTAATTTTCTCTCTAAGTATGATTAACTATCTCTATCTCTCAAATTGCTCAGTGTTTGCAACTTTAGCTGCAACAGAAGCAACAATGACTGCCATGTGGAAATGATAAGACTACTGCAATTGAATGTTCTATGTGCAGGCTGAGCAGCCCACAGCAAGAATTTAAATGAGATATTCTAGGAAATATGTCAGATGATACACCAACAATAATTGCAATGAGAACACTGAAAATTAATGTTAATTCCACTGCAAAGCTAATGATGAGAGTCACTGCATCAGGTGCAAGGCATTTTCTTTGCACCTGCTTGGATATTTTGTGCTTCCCAAAGGTATGTTTGTTATGAGTGGTGGTATGGACCCAAGAGCAGACAGAGGCAAAGTCAGGTAATAAATAAACTGTTCATTTTCCAGGCGAGACAGAGATCCAACTGGGAAACAGTGACGGAGTTGAGGAGGGGGTGTAGTGCATGGCACCAAGTCCCAGAGAGGCGAGCGAGAGTGATTCGAGGTCATCCTCGGAGGCGAGAGAGAGTAAATCATTAAGCATGATAACACAGTATAAGATAACTGGTTTACGACCAGCGACGCGATATCTGCCGCTTTAGCAGAGGCAACAATCTGGCGCTGGTTGTCTGGCAGGCTGGGGTAGATACACTGTGGTTGATGAATGAGATGGGAGACAGGTGTGCGTCACGAGAGGGCCGCCATGTGTGTGGAATGACAATCAGCCAGGTAAACGCACACACCGGAGACACAGAGGACAAACAGAAAATGCACACCACAGGAAAACCCACAACCATGACAATTGTCTTGTGCCAAGGGAGTTGTTGCGGCACGACGGACGTTGTGCGAGTGGTTTTGTTACTCATTTTGGTGTGAAATTGCACTTAAGATGCGTACTGCAAACGCAAAGTCCAAACATCGGTGTTGTACATTTGGTGGTCTGGGACCCACTAACAAACTCCACGTCCTCAAATGCAATGAAACTATCACTGTTGCAAAAGAAGACACTCTTTGGCGCCACTGTTACACAAGGCATGCAGCTTTTAAAGAGTCTTGCCCTGAGCAGCCAGAGGCCCGTCGCAGAAACATTGCCACCTTGAAAGCTGGATATTTTCAAACGCACAACTATTTGGGTTTGGTAAATCATTCCCACTAAAATAATTTCCATCTCGACTATTTTTGGGGTTGCTTCAAAAGGAAGAAAAAATAATCCTAGATATCCTAAAAACCGGAGCTAATTTTTCTCCTCCTCACATTTTCTGGATCCATTTATATTCTGCGGGCCGGATGTGGCCCGGGGGGCCGCCAGTTGACTATGCCTGAGCCTACAGCAACACATAGACCTCTGTGTATCACAAAGGAGCGACAGAAAATGTGTTACTGTCTGCATTGTGGCCTGGCAGAGTGGAACATTTGAACCACCTCAAATCATACTTTATAAAAGCTGTTTGGTTCTGATGGACACATGATGGGTTGTAATCTATGTCTTTGCCTGTCACATCTTGTTTTCCAGGAGATAATAATGGATGGCCCCATCTTTTCGACAAGTATTTTGGAATGCCCAGCTATAACACTGGGACCAAGTCCAATGTATGCTGTAAGTACTGGTTTTCTGTTTCTAAACTGCATATTTAAAGATATTTTTGGGTGAAATTGCGCACATATATGTAATATATGGTTTCTGTGCCGTATTTTATGGCTGCAGGCCAATTTGCCCCTCGGGGACAATAAAGACTTTTTGACCTTTTGACCTTTGATAGTTTTTTACTACATTTGAAAATCCCATGGTCATCATCATATTGGCAGTGATACATTTTTCTGAGGTTTTCTCAATTATTTTGTTGTCCTTTTCAGTCTTGAGAGATCCGGTTGTGTTATTGACGATTGCCAGCCTACGTTTTTCTTCCAAGTCACTTTTAGTAAATTCTGCTTAAATTTTTTATTTCTCTGCTGCTCTGCTTTAATCTCAGGACTTACATTCTGTTCCAGTAGGACTTGGTTGCTTTTCTTCCAAATAGCTTCAGTCTTGACACTTCGGCACTCAGCAGAATGATGAGTTGATTGAAGTATCCTTTCATGTCCCTTTCCTCTCGCCCTCCCCGGCGCCATCTCTCCAGTGTTGGGTGTTGTTCCTGAGCTCTGCCAGTGCCAAGACCTGGAGCTGGACTGTGATGGCGCACAGCTTCAAGACATCCCAGTGGTGGCGATGAATGTCACCATGATGTGAGTAGAAAATGCCCCCCTTAATTTTTTCAATCCAACACGGGATGTGACTGTGAGAAGTTCCTGTCATTGCCGCGAGATGAGTCAGTAACTTACTCGATGCCAGAGTAAAAGATGAACCTCTGGTGGAAGTGGAAAAGGGATCAGACATCCACCAAGGACTGGTAAACTAAATAGTTACTTGTTACCATCACAGGCAAGATGGCTCTGGTTAGATGACAAAATAGTTGTATAAAAGTGGTCAATACGTAGCCTGATGGTGGTGTAGCGGATTGGTCATGAGATCTCGTTTTCTTTAGCGCAGGAACACTCACTCACGTACATCACTAACGTAATGTCGCTGTGAGAAATTGGCCTGGGGATTTGGCCTGATCGTGGCCCAAGGGGAGACGTCACTGAGTCACAAAAATCAACCTCTTGGAAGCACGGATGTCCACACCAAATGTCATGCCAGTCCACTAAAATATCAATTTCTAGGTCTGCTGGTCAGTTGTTCCATCACTTTGGTTCAGACTGAAATGTGAAACATAAATATTAGATGCTTTGCCATGAAATTTTGTGCAGACATTCATGATGCCCAGAGGAGCAGCCCTGCTGATTTTGGTGATACTCTGACTTTTCCTGAAATGCCACCATGAGGTCGACATTAACATTGAGTGGCGTGTCTCAACTTGTATTTGATGAAGTGGCATGACATTTTGCGCACACATTGATGGCACTGTTTCTCTTGTCAGTTTAGCCGCGGTAGCTATTGTCATTCATGGTACTGTAAACGCTGTGCTTTTATTCTGTTTGCACACACAAAAAAAACATGGTGGTAGCACTGGAATTATAAACAGTCGGTGCGTCGAAGAGCCAACGTGAAGTTAACGAGTTAGATTACTGTATTCTATGAATTAGAAAAGTGAAGATACAAACAAAACAATAATAAACATTTAGTAGGCGTTGAGTTGTGACACCCAGACAGCCATTCATCTCCTCCACAATTTTGTTTACACACAAACAATATTGGCCCGCAGGCCCAGTTTGACTTCTATGCAAACGTGACAGCAGTATGTTAAATGGAATAACTCTGTAGCCGCTGTCTTTCTACATTTACTACACGGGCGTTGGTTACGTACCTGTGTGACCTTTTAGCTAAATTGTCTCTGCCTCCTGACTGACGTGGAATGAACTCAGCTGCTGGGATAATTCTCACTGATTATTTCTGTAAATTATGTTTGGAAAAAAAGTGAGGTAATTTTCAAAGCTAATCACAACAGACTGAGTTCTGTTTGACTGAAGGATCTGAGCATTCTGAGGATTGTTTGTAGCTTTAATGTTGCTAGTTCAGGATTTACTACCTATCCGTCCACATGTTCTCTGCTAGAGTCAGATTGCCTGATTTGATGGTAAATAAAATTCATGTATCAGGGTTTTCAGTCACCCTTTCAGGCTGACCATGTCCACAAATGAAAGCAACAGCTGTCCCTCAGTTTCATGGAGTTCTACAGATGTCAGATCTCAGTTGGTGGTGGTAATGCACCATAAAGGGCAGGAGTGCACCAATAAAAAAAAAAGAGAAGAATGGTAAATGGACTCTTACTTATATATCGCTTTTCAATCGAAATGGTTCCCAAAGCGCTGTAACAGTAATCTAAGCTTGAACAGTAGTCCAATTCACCTATTCACACACACATGGGGACACAGTTGCCATGCTGGCCTCCGGGGGCAACTTGGGCAGGAAGAGCTGGGATCAAACCACCAACCCAGCAGTTAATGGATGACCGCACTACCCTCTCAGCCGCAGCCGCCACATAGAGTAGCTGGTGCAACAATGCACATGGGAGAGGTTTGCCTTCAGGACTTTCTGCCAGAAAGTATTCCAACAACTTTTGCCAGAAAAGCTTCAGGAAATGGATGTATGGGTCAAACACCTGACTTTCACCAAGGAGACCGCTGTTTGGTCTTAAAGATACGCACAATGGGCCTCGTACAAGAACCACTTGTACAAACTGATCCCTTCTTAAATGGCACATACGTGCAAAATAAGTGAATTTTTTGACACCAATTTTGTCCTGAGACTTTTCTCTTAGATAAAAGCAAGAAATTCTGGTTATATTTTATTTCAGTGCCATGTTTTGGCAGAGCAGCTTACACAGACGTCCTTAGAAATGGACCAATGTAGCGAGCCCCAAGAGACAGTAAGAAAACCTTACTTTGTCTCAAGACTGACCACTTGCAAGTGCTTACATGACTGTATGTGAGTGGATGAGCCTTTAATTGGCCTTTAATCCGTTAAAAGCCTTGGAATCGACAGCTGGATATGCTGAGTCTCTCTGAGATGATACAAGTGATTTAAAGACGGGTAGCTTTGTCATGTTCACGGATTAAGTTTTCTGTTAATTGACTCAGGTGATTGTTTTTATTTCTTTGCTGTGTTTTTAGTTATATGTGGTCATTTATTTAAAGTTGTGATATATTTTATATCTGCCTACCTTACTAAATTCAAAGTTGTTGTTGTTTTTACCTTAAACAGTCTTTACATTAAAACTGCGATGTAAAAGGGGGTTGCTTTTGGATCTATAAGGGTTTCCGTATTGCCACGAGGTCTGTGGAAATGTTATGACATGTGGAAAAGTGTACAGTATTGGTATTTTAAACATTTAAAATAATAGAAAATGAGAACCACAGAGACAAATATAATGCAATTTGAAAATGAGATTGAGGAATAGAATTTATTTTAGACAATTAATTTCATTTTTATTGTTTTTTTTATATATATAGTTTAAAATAAACATGATATCCTGTCTCAGATCTGAGACAGGAGGAGAAATTGTAAAGTATTGGTGTAATTTCTTATGATGAGCATTGTTCATGGTGTAAACCTCATTCTGCGTTTTGAGATTTTGAGCCCCTTCCTGTCCTTCAGGTCCCTACAAATGAACCGGCTCCAGAAACTGAGAGCAAACACGTTCCTCCAGTACCAGAGCCTACAGAAACTGTGAGTTTCTAATGAATTATGGAGTGCGTATTATTTTATTATATATATTTATTTATTATTATTTGGTTTTATTTTACATTACGATATTTTGCCACGTTCTTTTATTATTGTCCTGTTCTTTTTTTCTTCATCTTATTCAGTCTTGTTCTGAAAAGCACTGTATATAATACCTGTGGATTATCAGCATGCACGAGAGCCTGCGCTGTTCATTCAGTAATGTATAATGCCTCCATGAATCCATAGAGCCGGGGTGATGACTGGACTTTTAGTGGCAAATACAACAAACGAACAAACTTCACAACTACAAATCTGATGTTTTTAAGCTAAAACAAGTACTGTGATCGCTGACAAAAGTGATTCTTCTGTTCTGGCCACGGATTCATTCATTGCTGACTTACGTTGTAATCAACCTCACACGGTGCCACTGACTGTGGCGGCAGGAGAATAGGTCTGACGTGCCGCCAGGAACCATTAGGCTGTGTCAGACTGTCAGCCTTTTAGTCGCTGCTCTGAAGGTTTGACCGGATTGAAAACGTCCCTGAGATATGCATAAACAAACATCAGAATGTATGGTCAGGTACGTGAAATACACACGGAGACGGAACACAGCTGTCAGTGGGGGTTTATTGTATGTGCTATAATAATCTATGCCAGGTTTTAAACAGACCGTGACTGTTTGATATCAATTAATTTCTCTCAGCTGGGCTAATATCCCTATTTAAGAATCTTTCTTTGTGTAAACAGTTCTGTTTCTCACTCAAACAACCAAATTTAAGCTCTGTGTGTGTGTGTGTGTGTGTGTGTGTGTGTGTGTGTGTTCATAAACCAACAGGCTCACAGGTTATTTAATAAGTCTCTCACTGTTCCTTTCGGAATTCAAATGATTCACAAGCTGTTTTGTGCTTTTTCTTCTTATATAGATATCTGCAGCACAACAGAATCCGAGATGTGAGTCCTGATGCATTCAGAGGACTGTATAATTTAACAAGGCTGTAAGTTTGTTCATTTCTGTAACACATGGCATTCAGTAACAAAACAAGCAGTTGTATAGACTTTACATCTGTATATGTACAAAGAAATGAAGCGGAGCGTTGGTTCTGGCAGACCACCATGGCTCAGGGGGGTCGTGCGGGTCGTCCACTGATCACAGCGTTGGTGGTTGGTTCCCCACTTTTTCCTGTCCACACTGAATCCCAAATTGCTTCTGATGGTTGGCCAGAACCCTGCTTGTTAGCTTGCTTGAATGGGTGAATGTGTAGCCATTTCGTATTTATTTACTACGGACGTTTCACTTGCATCAGCTGTTCACGCTTTATAATCACTGGCTTATTCACAGCTTGTGTGTCTCAACTGACTTGTAACGTCCAATCATATTTACGCAACATGACCACGATAACCTGACACTTGTATGTCATGCACATACAAATACCCAGCCCACATGCACTTATAACACACCAAAACAGCAAATGGCAATGTAATTTGCTGCTCCATCAACATGCCAACCTCCTCCTTATTTAGTATATTTTTTGTTATTGTTGATTTAACTACCATGTAATGTTCATGTATCTTTGTTAATGGGGGATTAGTCCTCTAATTAGAATCCTCATTGCTGCTCGGATTCTCTGAGATCTTCCTCAGAGACCAGGGCAAAAAATTGTTTTAATGCCTTACAGACGCTGTAAGGTATTAGGATAAGGGTTATATAAAAGAAAAACAAGGGAGTATAAAAAGACAGAAATAAAGATTTACATGGATTAAAACATAGTATAGTAAGTAAAATACAAGATTAAAATGTAGAATTTAAAAGAGAACGATGCAGTGAAAGATGTGAGTTAGTAGTCCCAAATATACCCTTAATAAAAATGCAGTGGCAGATAGAAATAAAACATGTTTTAAGCCCTGATGTAAAGGAATTGAGATGTGGAGCAGACATCAAGTTTTCTGGGACTTTGTTCCAGGAATGTTATGTGCCTATAAATTGAATGTTCTCCATGTTTAGTTTTGATTCTCCTGAACAGTAAGCAGACCTGTCACAGGAGCAGATCAGAAATGTATTTTGGCCCTAAACCATTCAGTGCTCTGTAAACCAACAGAAGTACAGTCTGAGAACTGCAGTGATGTGATCTACTCTCCTGATCTGAGTGAGGGCTCGAGCAGCAGCATTCCGAATCAGCTGATGTTTTAGGGAGGCCTGTAAAGACAGCGTTCCTCTAGTCGAGTCCACTGAAGAGAAACATGTGGTTAAACATTTTTCTAAATCCTGCTCAGACATAAGTCCTTTAATTTTTGATATATTTTCTATAACATGCAATTATTTTCTTTAGGGCCGTATTTCTGGACTACATGGTAGTAAACAGGACACTGCATTGCACTTAGCATGATCACAAACCTATCTTCTCATTTGTAGATTAATAAAATCAGGTAAAATAATAAAGTTGGTTGGTCAACCAGGGTTCTATTTAAAACCAGAAAAGTCCAGATCTATGTAAACCTTCCTAGTTTTCTATAGAAAAGTTCACCAATTTAGCTCACATGTATTAAAAAAGGTATTTCTTTGTCGACTGAACATTTGCCAGCACCAGTTGTCATCACAGCTGCTGTAGCTCCTTTAATTTGAAATTTTGCACTCTTTCCAATCGCTATTTAGAGGAGAAAATTATTAATCGTTCAGCAGCCAGTTTTCCCATTAGTTGATTCAACGTGTTCAGAGAACATCCTCTTCAGGTAACCTTCCAAATGTATCTTTCCTGTCTTAGATATCTGAGCTACAACAAGATTTCCATCCTGATGCCGGGCGTGTTCCAGGACCTGCACAAGCTGGAGTGGTTGTATGTTTGTTCTATCCTGAGAGAAAGTTCGGGAGCGAAAGAATATAAAATGCTACATGAATTGTATATAAGGATATTTTACTTTCTTTGAAAATTGGTTTGCCATATTTGAGAAGTACAGGTGTGTGATAAATAATTCCTACTGATAAAGCCGATTTTGTTTTCTTTGTAATGCATGCAGGTAAATACATCACACATATCTCCATCGATGTCGTTTCTCTTGAATCAATATTCTGCAACTGAGAGTGAAACTATATCCTGTTTTTTTTATTATAGGATCCTGGAAAATAACAATATCCATCAAATATCCTCCATGACCTTTTCAGGACTGAACTCCCTTGTTTTACTGTGAGTTTTCTATTTTCTATTTCATGCAACAGCGGACTCTATTCTGTTTTTAAGCTCTGGCATTAAGTGCCTTTGTTGATTTTGTTTAGATTGACTGAGCGTTCCTCCTTTGAGCATTGAGGGATAATACACTACACCTTGTTTCATTGTGTCTCACTGATTGACAGGGTTTTGTTGAACAACACTTTGACAAAGCTGGATGACATTTGTCGGAAAATGCCAAGATTGAACTGGCTGTAAGTAGGATGTCAGGAAATCAAAAGCTGTCATGTCATAGAAATGACATGTCTATTGATGAATGTATTCTCTCTGTGTGTGTGTGTCTTTCCTCTCTGTATGTGCATTTCGTTACATGTTCCTGCAGGGATTTGGAAGGAAATCTCATTGAAACCATTGGAAATGTCTCGTTACACTCGTGCAGTATGCTGACAGTTCTGTAAGTAAACATCTCCATACTTTAATCCATGGCAAAGACAAAGTTTTTGCTTTTAAACTGTGACTTTTGCCTGACTTTCTGTGAGAGGCTAGCAACTCAGCCTATGCATGGAATCAATGCTGGAATTGAGTCATTAAATGGGATTGCGACGGTCACGAAGTAGTAATGTGATTCTTTTTTTGGATTTTTGTTTTGCCTTTCTACAGGGTTTTACAGCGGAACAGGATAAGCCATATACATGAGCAGGCTTTCTCAGTCCTCCAAAAGCTTGGAGAATTGTAAGTTATTTATGTTTGACTGTGGAAACAAGCTGTACAGTGAAAACTATCACCACTTTTAGGATTGTGCCAAGAAGAAGCTGAAGTGACGCAATTTAAATGTCGATCACTCTGAATATGTGTTTTACATGATGACTTTTGAAACACCACAAGTGAGAAAACGACATGGAAAAATACAGTGAATGCAGTGATGAGAGAAAAGTTTGTGACGCCTTTGGAATAACCAGATTTGTGTTCCCAAAAATTATATTGAAGGCATTATTTTAACATTCATAGCCTATGCTTGAAAAGTATGTGAACCTTAAGACTTAGTAGCTTCCTGCATAAGTAGTAAAAACAAGAAAACAACTGACACAGCTCATGGACTTGAGTCTAATGATCTCACATTTAGAATGAAGGCCTCACTGAAAAAATACATGTCATTTTGTTAATGAAGACCATTTGTTCTTCTGTGCCCCACTAGCTGTGAGGCCCGAGGATGGTCATTTGGGTCTGTGGTGTGTTCATGTTTCAGTTAATGGGTGTGTTTCTCCAACACTTTGTTCTAGAGTGACACGTCTCTGAACGTCTGGACAGATTGTAGATATATTTGTGGTCCCCAAAATATGATTATTAAATACGTTGGCAAGCCTCTCGCCATTCATCACGTCAGAATTTCCCCTTGAACAACTTTTTCATCCACAACAAAGTTACTCAAAACCTGCAAGTTAGATTTCTGTTAAATTTGAATGGCCATGGTCTCCGGATGACGAATTCTGCTGGTTCTTAGTGAGCCTGTGACTTTTCCACTCCACTAAAAGGCGAAACGTCCCAATTGTCCGCAATAAATGGCAAAATCTAAACGCAATACAAAGAGATACAGCAGGTGGATTGTTTGAAAGATCTGTGTGCATCTGTCGGATACCCAGTGTTGTACATGCATATTTGATTCTTGTTTTGTGTTTTTGGGGAACTTATGTGGATTTGACTCGTCGCACAGGGATCTATCCAACAACAGACTGGTAGCGATCCCTCTCAATCTCTTTCTCTTACTGGGGGATTTGCTGCAACTGTGAGTACTGGACTGTGCACAAATACACTGGGATTCACAGTTCTGTATGCAAGCCTATGTAGCTGTTCTGGGAATATTTAATAGGGGCTATGTTTTGATGATGACAGCAGAAATGCCACTAAGGTTAATTTCAATGCAGATAGTAAATACAAAATACACTCGCCTAGATTTTTGGGTGAACTTCAAATAAATAAATGATGAATAAAAAGTGATCCACTCTCAAAACAAATGCGGAAAATCACCATTGTCTTGTCTTGCACATGAATCTTTGATAACTGATTGTGGTCAGTACTAACCATAGTGGCAAACACATTGCATTTGCGGTGGCTGCTTCGCAAAAATAGCCACCCTTTGCTCCCCTAGTTGAACGCTTTTAATGTGAAGCAGCAGTAGGATGTTCTGTTGGCATTAGCAGCAACTTAAACAAAACAGCTGACACTGTGTAAAGAGAGTGAACAGTAAACAGTGAGGCCATTATCAATTAGATAAAATTGCACTGGGTTACACTGGGATCGTTTTCCTGTAATTCCCTTGCTCTTAGATAGGCAATCTGAATCCAGTGCAGGAATGGCAGACTACGCCACTACCAATTAAAACTACTGTGTAGAGAGATAATTACTGCTTGTAAATACATTGAATGGCTATTATTGACCATACATTTATAAAAGTCTTAAGGATTATAACAAAGCTGTAGGCAGTCAGTGTACTGATTCTCTAACAGAGAACATCTTCAAGGACACATCTTAAAGACGTGCAGCAGAAGGTAGTACAAGGCAGGAAAGGGGAAAATGTGGGAGTTGAAAGAAACAGTCCACATGCATAATATATATGGGTTTAGAGAGAGAAATGTCACCAATGTTACATCTGTTTTGAAGGAACTGTAGCATTGAAAATTGCTTTGCAGTGTCCTTCTCCTACTAAGCATAATGTGCATTGTACTGTTGTTGTATCTAATTGATTTGCACTACTGAGTTTTCTATCTTCATTTTATAGGAATATATCATACAATCCCATCGTGGAGCTCCAAGTTGACCACTTTGACAAGCTGCATAAACTGAAGTCATTGTAAGTATACATTGCTAAACGCTGAATAACTCCTGCAACTGATTAGAAACCTCACTGTTGCACATAGGAAAATTAGGCCTCTTTTATGTTAAGACGCATTTTATAATCACTGGTTTATTGACAGCTTGTGTGTCTCAACTGACTTGTAATGTCCAATCATATTTATAAGTCAGTTGAGATATATTTTTAAAGGTGCAGAAGAGCAGTACACATACAAACACGTGTGATGAACCTGAATAATGAAAACGAGAAAATAAAACACCCCTGGCAAGCTAGGAGGAGGTCATTATTCTCTCAGCGTGGTCCAATTTTGTGAGGGTTACAGCTGCATGATGGCCTTTTGGTGTTATTTGGATAGTATGTTGTTATGTGATCTGTCTTTTGAGATACAAGCATGGAAAGTCAAAATCTGTATGAACAAATAAAAGAAAATGTATTTGGGCTAGCATAAATTTTCCTCATTGTCCTTTGGCGAAAACATTTATTTGTGCTTCGGAATACTCTTTAATCGAATAGCACAAAAAAACAACATGCTGTATTGTGTCTGTGTGGCATCTCACTAAGCCATGATCAATATATATTTATATGTTCCAGGAGCATAGAAGGGATAGAAATTGAAAACATACAACGGAGGATGTTTGAACCTCTAAAATACTTGACTCATATGTAAGTACTCCATTGTCATTCTCTATGTTTGTACTGTTAATCCTCGTCATTTGGTGTGGACTGTCATGTAGAGCGTGTTTCCAGTGGTGAGTCCTGACCTAGCCTTATCGAGATTGTCATGCTTCTCTTCCAGCTGGGAGATGATGGAATCAAGCTTAGTGTAATCCATCTTCTCTGTGGGTAAAATAGCTCCAAGATACACTCATGTAGGTCCTGGAATGGATGAAATGGAGAGAAAAGAAATGCTCTTTTCAGCTTAGCATACAGTCACACAAGCTCTTTCGAGGCTCCTCATTCTGTAGAGTTTGTTTTGCTCAAATTCAATTTCTCTCATCTCAAATGGGCAGTTCACCCAAATTACAGAAAACATACGTCATTTCTCAGTCAACCTCTAGCTTGAGTTTATCCAACCATGCAATTTCTTTTGTTTTATTTTTCCAGATTTTGACATATCTGTCTCTGAGATGTCTGCCTCGGCACAAATACAATACAATACAATGGAGGTGAACGGAAATCCATTTGTGGCACTCACAGCATTGAAAAAAGGATATTTCCATTTTACAAAACCAGCATGTCTTTACAGGAACAGTGTTCTTGTTACGTCCACAGATAATGTTATTAACCTTTTTCCTGTGAGGTGCATGGATTAACCAGAATAAACAGAAGAATGTTCCTGGAAAGACAAATTGCTGTAGAGGTTTTAGCCACACTTGGGGACAACAATGTCAGTCTGACGGTCGGTTGGTCCACCACTTTGGTCCATACTCAATTATCTCTTCAGCTTTTGGATCGATTGCCATGAAGATTTGTACAATAATTCAAGGTCCCTACTGACTTTGATGATCCCCTGGCAATTTTCCACTAGCACCATCATCAGGTCAAAATTTTAACTCGTCCAATGCTTTGGTTTATGATTATGGTCTGCATGGCTAGATACTACTACAGGCAAGTGAGACTTTTTCTGTAATTTGGGTGAAATGACTGTTTGACCCTTGTTTTTGGATGAAGGATCACTTTTGTTGAACTAATTCTTCAGGCAACTCAAAAAGATATAGAAGAGTTTTAAAAGATGAAAAGTGTCAACTTCAATCCAAATAGATGTTTTGATTAAACCCACTGCCTATAAAGCCCTACAACCCGATGCTGCCCTTATTTCAAAATAAAATAAAATCCCCGGTCAAAATCACCAAGACGTTTCTTATGTCATTTCAGTCACTGTTTTTGCTTTCTGTCACTCAGATTGAATTAGCTCTTTCACCAAGTGACTATGGTTCCTTAGACTCACTCGGATGCAGTTAAATTCCCTTCAAAAAAATAAAGACAGGACAAAAATTGTATTTGGCAGCAAGGAGGAAAGGATGAAAGTACACTGGCTTCCTGTTACTTATAGAATCGATTTGCTGCTGCTTGTTTAGAAATCGCTCAGTAATCTTGGGACAAGATCAATCAAGGACATCTCTGATCTCCATGAAGACTGTAAACAAAGTAGGGCACGTTAGATCTTTAGGAAGCAGTCAGCTGGTTGTACCTCCAGTTAGAACCAAGCACGGTGAAGCTGCGTTTAGCTACTACGCTGCACGCAGTTGGAAGAAACTTCCTGAAGATCTCAACTTTAGCCACTTTCAAAACCAAATGGAAAGCTCTGCTGTTCTCCTGTGCATTTGCATGACTGGTTTCTCTAATGCACTTTTATTTCCTTCGCTGCATTGGCGACTTTCATCTTTTTACTGCACTGTAACTGTATTTTATTTCATTTTATGTATTTAATTTAATTTTGTCTCATTTTAAAATTTCGTTTTATTTTATCTTAATTGATTTTATACTTATTGCTTTGAACTTCATTCCAGTGTTTTTCTTTTCCTATGTAAAGCACTCTGTGAAATGTGCTTTGTAAATAAAGCTGCCTTGCCTCGTCTCAACTTATAAAAAAGAAAAACCCTGTGGAAGAGTGTGGACTGCACTGCTGTAAATAAATATTCCCTTATCCGTTGCTTAACTTGATGCCCTTCTTTGATCTCTTACCACAGCTACTTCAAGAAATTCCAGTACTGCGGCTACGCTCCTCATGTGCGCAGCTGCAAACCCAACACCGACGGCATCTCGTCCTTCGAGGACCTGCTGGCCAACATCGTGCTGAGGGTCTTCGTCTGGGTGGTCTCTGCCACCACCTGCTTCGGCAACATCTTTGTCATCTGCATGCGCTCGTACATCCGATCAGAGAATAAACTCCATGCCATGTGCATTATCTCCCTCTGCTGTAAGTCACATTGCATTTAAATATTTGTAGAATGTCCTTTACCATCATAGTCCGTTACTTACAGTATATATATAACAAGTATTATCTAAGTATATGTAAGTCATACAGGGTTAGCGGGTATGTTTTTTGATGAAGTCCCACATTTAGAGACTTGACTATAGTCTCTGCAATTATGCCAGATGCAACTACATAAGCGGAAATGACAAATTCCTCAAAATACTTTAGTTTCCTGCCTGTGAAGTAAACAAGCCTCCGAACTCAGGACAGTTGAAATTAGTTCCCAATGTGCTTATGAGTGTTTCATGACCACTGATTTCACATTACACACACTGTTAGACACCCTCATGAATGAGACCAAATAATAAAATCTAATTCATTAAAAGGTTCACATACTGCAAAAAATGATTCATAGCACAAAATGTATGAAAATCATGGTAACTGCTCAGGGATAACAGTGCCGTGAAATCGGTGGTGGATTAGATAATTGCACTTTCGCTGACTTCTACCAAGAAAAGAAAATATATTCTTCAGATAATGTATACATTTTGAATGTATTGGATTATACATTATAGAAATGTATCAGTGTGGTGTTTGATGCAACCTTATCTGCTGCTTAGGTACATGATGGCATTCAGCTAAGGGCTGTGAGAGTTTGCTGAAGGGCTGCTTCTTCTACAGTAACAAAGACTTTGTTTGCAGGGAAAACGTTCAAAATTAAGAGGAGATTCTGGAGTTTGTTGGTTAAAATGGACAGTTGTACAGTAACTCGAGACTGCCTACTGAGTATAGTGTTTGTGATACTGTGTGTGTGTGTGTGTGGGTGTTCTCATGGGAAAACAGGAAATTATGTGAAGATGAGAGAAAGCACTGACACCGCACGGATAAGGGTTTGATATAAGCTGCAGCCACTCATGCTAAAAATCAAATATTGCCTTTTCCTTCACGTCTTGGCATGTGGCATGTTAGCTTCAGGCTGACATTAAGTCACAGGAGGAAAATAGATTCAAAACAGTATGTTGTTGAAGAGAATATAAAGCAAACAAATTCATTTTTACAGGACCTCGCTGGTTTAGTCCCTGAATGGCTCTAGGCAGGTGTAAAACAAGGTAGTGTACATTACATTTATGGTTAATATTCCCAAGAGAGAATATAATTTGACTAATAACTGTACAGGAAGGGAAAACAGAAAAGCACAAAATATGTAGGAAATAAATGTCCGCAACAATACATTACTACATGCCTATGCTGGCACCTATAATTCATACATAAAGGATCCTATATGAACTTTCTATAAATCTCAGAGCAGTTGAGCTCAAGGAGCTCAGTATATGCAAAGCTGAAATTCTACATTATAGGGCATATCTGCTCTCTTTCCTGCTACAATGAAACACAATGAAAGCCATGCAGACGGTGACAGTCATTCATTATCTCACATTGGGGCTCACTTGCTTAATACTTCGACCTTTTAAAAGTTTATTACTAGAGTGTCAGTGGGGACTGGGCTCAGCAGCACACTTAATTTCTGGTGGCTGGGACCAGACAAAAACAGAGCTTACGGTAATTAACATAAGGAGAATAGTCTGGATCTCATCCCGTTATTTGCTTCTTTTTAACAACAATGGATTATGTGTCTTCATGCAAGCAGGATGTGTCTGAATGTCGCTTTTTATCCAGTTATTAAAGGAGTGGAAAGTTGAGTCTGGAAATAAGGAAAGTCATAAACAAAGTAGAGATAGAGTTTGAGTCCCTGGTTTAGAGCCCGACCAAGGGTTAACTTGAAAGAATGACTCTTTCTGAGCTGTAAATGAACACACGTATGTAGTCATTCAATATTTATTTTTACTTTTCAGTTTTAGTTTTCAGCATCATTTCATGCATTTTATTTATTATTATAACTTATCCTTCAGCTCTCTGTATCAGTAACATGAATATTAATATAAAACATAAAGGGAGTCTTTAACGATGATACATATATATACAGTGTGTAAAATTAAAAATGCTTTTGATGAGCACTAGTACACTTCCATATCAAAGGAATTACTATTAGGAGGGATTTGACTGATGAATTTACTATCAAAGTGTCGGCATAACGTTGTGATGAATTTGCAGAGAAAGTATGTGTTAAAAAGTTAGAGTTTTGAGTATGAACACTTTTACTCAAAGGGCTCAGGGGCAGATGCATGACAAGCCAACTCTCTATTCATGTAAGCAGAACACGTGTATGTACACACTGTCCACTAGATGTACAGTACAAACCCCTATAAGTATTATTCCTCATTTGTCATATTACTGTATGATGTGTGGTCTTGCGTTCAGACATGTCTTCACACCAGAACAAAATCATGCAATTTTAAAGAAAGTTTGACATTTTATGTAATGAGGTTAATTGCTTTCTTGCTGAGAGTTAGATGAGAAGATCAATACCACTTTCAAGTCTGCCCATTAAATGCAGCCAGATAGCGTAGCTTAGCAAAATACTGGGAACAGCTTAATTTGTGCATTTAAAAAAAAGTGTAAAAACAACAATTTGCCCCATAAATACCCACCATATATGTGTGTAAAGCTGCACATGCAACCCATTATTTATACATCTAACCCTTGTGTTGTCAGGAATGAGTGGCAGTTAGCATTATATTTCTACATGTATATTGTCACCAGGGTTTTATTAGGTTTGAGCTGCTGAGATAAAAATGCCACTTGTGCTCTCAAATACTTTGCAGTGTGACAAAGCGGGTACTGATTTTCATTTCTGAATGCATGATATATAGTTTGTATGCACCTATACTGTGTATATTTAACTTGTAATATAGCCTAGTACAGAATTTAATATAGAATGTAATATAGCCTAGTACAGAATTATTCTTAGAATGCAATGAGTTTTTTTGTTTCAGTCTTTCCTTCTTCCGTCTTTCACAACAAAGCATGTCGCTCTCTGCTTTCTTTGATGTAATGTGCCTCCTCTGCTGATCATAACAGTTCAGAACACGTGAAAGTGTAGCTAAATGCTAGCTTTGTTTTATGGTTTGTCCTTAGTTTCTTTTCTTCTTATGCTTGGATTTCCAAGGTTGAGTGGCTGCTGTCCTCATGCATCTCCATATTATAGACAGGAAGCCTTTCATGTAAGGCCATTTCCCTTGGAAAAGAACTGCTTGAATGCTGCTTTATTAGACATTTAGGTGTCTTTATTTGTAGTTCAAATCAATTCAGCTGACGTTGTGCTCATGTCTCTGAATGAACCAGGCAATCAAGTTGTACGTTTGTTTGAACCGCTCACAGCATGTTGTTTAATTATATAATCAATCTCACCAGTCAATAAATCTTCTGAAAATGTTGTAAATTACAGCTCTCTTTCCTTGCAGGTGCAGATGGGCTGATGGGCATCTACCTCTTCATGATTGGTGCATATGATTTGAAGTTCCGCGGCGAGTACAACCGGCACGCTCAGGCCTGGATGGACAGTAGTCAGTGTCAGGTCATCGGCTCTTTGGCCATGCTGTCCACTGAGGTATCGGTCCTTCTCCTCACATACCTCACTCTGGAGAAGTACATCTGCATCGTCTACCCTTTCCAGTACTTGACGCCTGGCTGGCGACGAACTGTCACCATCCTTTTCGGGATATGGGTGTTCGGCTTTATTGTTGCCTTCCTGCCACTGGCCTTCAAGGGGCTATTTCGCAATTTCTACGGGACCAATGGAGTTTGCTTCCCACTGCACTCTGAGCAGCCAGAGACACTTTGGGCACATGTTTACTCCATCGTCATTTTCCTGGGTGGGAATTTGTTCTTACATTGGTCCTTTGGAGCTATTTTTCTTGTGTTTGCTTGTTGTTTTCTTTATTCACTCACTCTCTAAAGCTAATTGGAAAAGCACAGTGTCATTATTTGTATGTATTTGCACTTGGATGCATGATGTTATTATAACTGAACATCCACAGTGCAAATGCGAGCTATTGCAGTTGCATGACAATCCAGAAACTAACCAAAATTTCTTTCTGCAGGTCTGAACTTGGTGGCATTCCTCATCATTGTCTTATCCTATGCAAGCATGTTTTATAACATCCAGAGAACAGGTACTCAGACCACTAAATACAGCAACCACATCAAGAAAGAGGTGACCATCGCCAAAAGGTTCTTCTCTATCGTCATTACCGACTCCCTTTGCTGGATCCCCATTTTCATCCTCAAGATCTTGTCACTGCTGCAGGTGGAGATTCCCGGTACAGTAGAATTGTTATAACCATGTAAAGGTATACATTTTGAGTATCATCTCAGTGGGCAATGTGGCTCTGAAAGGTTTGTAGCCTGCTCCTTTGTGCAGGAATGGCACCTGTAGTGTGCCTGAATTCACAGCCACTGACTTCAGTGGTGACCAAGACTTGCATCAGAAAATAAGCATCAAAATGGGCATAGAGATTTCTCAAACAGATACTGCAGCATAATCCACTTCTCCCCTGTCTATTCATATGCTCTGCATGTTCCAAATAATTGTTGCTTTGCCATTAACTCGCCAAATTTGCCACTTTCGGCTGAACTTAGCTATCAGACTCCTGTGACTACAGCTGCCTCTGCAGAACTAACTTTTCAGAGCCACCTTTCAAGCCTACAGGGAGATGAGTGCTCGAAAGAATGTATTGCCTTTTCTGTATGTTATTAAATTCATAGGTCGTCTGACAGGTATTTCTACTAGGTTTTAAAGAGTTTTTCAGAAGGTATTTATCATTGTATAAAGAACATTTAACTGTATTCACCTTAGTGCAGTTTGTACTGTATTCCCAAATGAGTGTTACATAATCTGGTGAACTGTGGTTCCCTAATTAGGGGATAAAAGGGATTTTTATTTATTATTTAAATGGATTTGATAAAGGGCTTTTATCCTGAGGTATTCTCTCTGCTCATTAATGTTAATTATCTTTAAATACAGACTATATACCAGCTCTGTTGTTTTACTTCCTTTTCTCGGCAGGTACCATCAGCTCCTGGGTTGTCATATTTATTCTCCCCATCAACAGCGCCCTTAACCCCATCCTTTACACGCTGACCACACGGCCTTTCAAAGAGACCATTCTGCAGGTATGGGCTAACTACAGGCAAAGGAGGCCTCTGCTCAGCGGCCACCCAGCTCATCATCCGTCGCTCACCTGGCACGAAATGTGGCCCCTGCAGGAGAACAGCCACGGCCTCACCACGGGGCACCCACTGGAAATGACAGGCGCGCTATCCAAGCTCACCCCTGTGGAAAACACCGACAAGGGATACAATGACATTACCGCGTGCACACAGCAACAACCGAAGCAACACACAGTGCTGTCGTTATGCTCGCAGAAACAAACAATGCCACACACACTCACAGGCACACAAACAAATGAACACATCTAGGTGTCGAACAGCAGATCCACTGTACACGGATCTGTTTGTAATGTCACCTCAACAAATTAAATGTGAATCGGGGTCATTCATCTCAACAATTAAGTGTTTTAACCTGTTAAAAATACACTTTTTTTTGTATTCATTAGTGTGTGCGTGTCTTGCCCAAGCAGCAGCCATCACAGCAATAGGAGAAGCCAATGTGGAAATCCCTAATGCGTCCGTACAGTTCCTCTAATGAAGGCTACATCTATCAATACAGCGCTGAATTTATGCCCCACTTATGGTTTGGCTTTTGTTCCACTTGCTTTCATTGCTCAGTTTAATTTCTCACAGAGGGGCTTATTTCATCGTTATTTCTGAAAGCAGGAACATGATACTGGAGTATTCATCTACTACTGTACTGGCAAGTGAAATTTGGATTACTTATCATTTCTAACAGTAATAAAAGATTGCATATTTAGTTCCAAGCTACAGTTCCCATTAACCATTTGACTGTGCCTGTTAGCCTCTTATCCTGTGGCTAAGACTAAATATGTTGTTGTTGGATGCTAACAAAATAAGTGATGAGTGAAGCAGTTTGTTCTTGACTTTGGAAACAATAGTTTGACAAAAGTAAATCTTAACTCAAGATTCACTTACCAGCTTTTTCTGGAGCTGTCAAGCACGTTAGCGGTCTTCGTCAACAGATGGAGTTTATTATGCTGTGCTCAAAAATAAATTATTTTATCTTTGTTAAAATGATTAGGTGCACAAATCCTATTAGCCATTCAGTAGTAGATTCAATCTTTTCTAGAAGATGGACAAAAAAACATGTGTGTAGCTTATTTAGAAAGACCAATGAAATAAACCTGCTATAAGAAGACTTTCTGAGGCTAATGGAGAACAGGCTAGCTTTTAAAAAGATGCCAGGACTGCATCATTCAGGGGGTATTTAGGCTTAAAGGGAAGTATATTTTGTAGAATATTTTTTTTGATTGATGTGTCTCAACCTATGACTCTGTATTTTTGTCTTTGTCAGTAAATCCCATGAAGCATGACCTGTGGCAAGGCTGATATAGCTTATTTTACTGTGCCATAAACCTCCACAGCACATCAATGAGCAGCACTGTTGCACTGGGTGACATGTTCTTTCATTCCCACGAACACAGCCAGTGTAGTTTATTGTGAGACAGTCTCATACAGCGTCCTGCTGCTGTAAATACTCTCCACAGCTGAAAATTGTCCCCAACAAATGCACCATTTTTGCACCTTTTTCTTTAACTCCATCCAGACCTTCTCCTCTTAAACCAAATAGGATTTTCTTGCCTAAAGCAAGGTAAATAAGAATAGCTTCAACATGTCTCTTAAGAAATGAATGGTTGACATCACAGACATTATGTTTTTAGTTTTCTAAGTCTTTGCTACTGCACTCCTGGGTGTCCCAGCTCATAAAATGTGTTCCTTTCCTCACTATCTGCATCCTTCGAGATTTATTTTAGTTGAGCCTTCCATCCAGCAAGATGTCAGTGTACCACACAGTACAGAAATCCCCTGGAGACTACTTTACCAAACGCAAAAGATCTGGCATCGTGACCCCACCCTCAAACTGCACATAAAATTGGTCAGTGGCGATCAACTCGGCTCTAATATTGGGCTTAATATGTACAGTGTCTGCCCAGCTTAATGTCAAGTTTCACAACTAAAACAGTGACCTGAAACTTATGGTTCTAGTGCCTCTGGCACACAATGGAGAAGTGTATGTTTAATGGATTATACACTTTACAGAATAATTTATATGGACTGTTTTTGTGTTAAAATAGAGCAGTGAGAGTATTTCGTCTGCTGCTGCTCTTTAAATTGTTGTGTCTTGTATGCCATGCGGTATCTGGCTGAGCTAAGCTATGATGGGTTGCACACTTGCACCTGGGGTCCCAGTCTATGGGATGTATGGAAATGAAACTTAATAATGTGAGTATTTGATGAATGTTGTATGTCAGGCGCACAGTTGATGTAGAGATGGTGATGAGGGTTTATTAGACTGCAGAGAATGTGAGAAGCATATAAACGTGTGTATTTGTTTTGCATTGAGGAAACACAGATCATTCCATATACAGCGTGTGCCAAGGCTTTAATTCTGAATTAGTTTATTCATGCAACACTGAGATTGAAGCTGTTAAGGGTCCACAAGTGGGTCTATGATGCACTGTGAATTTGAAGTGATAATCCATCCAAGTTTTTCGTACACATATGTTTTGCTGCCATTACTTGACAGTAGTGATTCAGCCTAGACCAGGGATGTCAGACCTGCCAAAGGGCCCAATCCGGCCCACTGGATGACTTTGCAAAGTGTGAAAATAGCAGAGGAGTCATTAATTCCAATTTTTCAATAAAATGCGCTGCTATTCCTACTGCGCTGTCCTAATAAGAGCAGCAGACACAAAGCCTTTCTGGCAGAAAGTCCTGAAGGCCAATTCCTCCCACGTGCGAGTAGCAGGTCCTATGCAGAAAATGCTATTATAGAAACATTTTGTTGAAATTGCACATATTTTTCTTAAGTTGTCTCAGGCTGTTTATCATCTGTTTTGTAAATGGATAGTTAATTAAATGTGGACGTTCTGTACATAAAGAAAGGGAAAAATATGGAGGTGTTATTATGGAATCGTTTTACTGGGATTAAATTGGGCTGTATGTGGCCCATGAACTAAAATGAGTCTGACACCCCTGGCCTAGACTCAATTCCTTAAAGATTTGACATGTTGCAATTACTGATGAAGAGTAGCCTCATTCATGTGATTATGCATGTGGAACAGTGTGTTTCATGCTTCCAGCAGGAGCAAACTGTTGGGAATAAACAGGAAGAACAGGAGGAACTGGGTAATTAGTATGAGCAGAGACAGCCACCATGGCTTAATGGACATAGAAAAGGCCAGAAGCTCAAACCACATCAGCAGAAGAATTACAGAACAAGGACACTCAGTGTAACTGACGCAAAGCTCCTTAAATCAGACATAGCCAATATCATCCAGCTGCAGAGCCACAGTGACAGCAGCTCCACAGAGAGAAAAGCAGCTGCAATTTTGGTATTTGCACCACCTGCTAACAATATGGATGACATCTGCATTTCTAGTTTTTAGCCTTGCTAGCAGCATGACTCTATGGATGACAATGCCAGTTTGTCAGTCGGTCCACCACTTCGGGCCAGACTGAAATAGCTCAACAATTGGTCGGATTGCCTTGAATATTTGTACATTTATTCATGGTGCCCAGAGTATGACGTCTACTATATGGTTAGCCATGACTTTTCATGTAGCGCCATCATCAGGTCAATTTTATTTGTTCAATACTTTGGTTTATGACCAAATACTTGCAAAACTAATGACATTCCCATCAGCCTGAGCTGTACTTATTTTGTTCTAATTAGCATGCATGTTAGCATGCTAAGATGCTAAACTAAGATGGTGATCATGGCAAACATTACCTGCTTAACAACGGTCCTTGGTGTTCATCTGTGTGTTTCTTCAGCACCACCAGCAGGTTGATATATTTGTTGTTTAGTGAAATATCTTGATGACTATTGGATGATTCCTGTGAAATTTAGTACAGATATTCATGGTCCCCGGGCGATGAATCCAAATGACCTTGGTGATCCCCTGACTTTTCATTTAGCACCACCACGATAGGATTTGCTATTGTTTATTCACTTCAGTCTACATTGAGAAACTTCTTCATGTTGGGCTAATGTCTTTATAATTTTATAAAAACCTGTTTGATACATTTCTAACAGTGTATATTACTATCTCTGTTGACAGTAATGTACCAGCTTTAACTCTGGTGTCACATTTGTAGCTGTAAATCAGCCCATGCTGGCATAACAGATGGTGTACTGATTGCATGGGAGGCGCTCTTCAAAACACCATAACAACAACCACTTATTACCAAAGATATTCCTAAATATTTAGAATAATTGTAGATTTTCACTGTAATTGTCAAAAACAGGAGCCACTAAGACAGATAGCACACGAGGAAGTAAATAACATTACTATTTGTAGCGCATTGTGCTGCTCACGATTTATCTAAAATACATTATACACCACAGATAAACCCTTCAACAGTGAACTGAACTTGCATTTGCTTTTGAATATTCCCTATCATCTTTGCATGACATTGTAGTTTTTAATGTGTTTCTCCAGACTGTCATATGGGAAGATTCTGTGACAAGAAAAACTAAAAAATACTAACAATTGCAGCTAAAGGCTTTGAACCATCAGAAGTCATGTAATCATATGCATTTTGAAAAAACATTTCATGATCAACCTGAAGATTCTTTCAATCACTAGTTATACTTTTGAGTTTTATTCCTTTCTCTTTTCAAGAGTGAATAGGCACATTAGGCACATAATTGTTGGGTCTGTAGATATAGAGTTGGCTTGAACTTGCTCTATATTTACAAGTGCTATGAGATAACTTTGTTATGATATAGCGCTATATAAATAAAATTTGATTTGATTTGATTT